>JAABKJ010001595.1:0-30221 GCA_011634705.1 Andricus grossulariae
CCATTGGAGCCTCAGTTCTAAATGATACCAACTTTTACTTGAGCCGCAACTTTACTGAACCCTCATTTTTTTCTGTGTTTTGTTATTTGTCTGAATAATAAAATGCAGCCGAGAAAGGGTTCATAAAATAAAAAATGTTTCCAAATAAGTCTGTTCTATTACATTTGAACGCGCGTGCTGTAGATCTTTGAGCGTAAATAGGCGTACAGTCATATTTTCCATACAATTGGTTTAAAGAAAAAAAGTGTTAAAACAAACTCGTTTAATTTTATTCGAGTCATGGCTACAGGTATAGAGAAGAGAAATTAAGCCAGGGCACTCTTGGCGATCTCTTATTTTCGGTTACCTGTTATGTTTGCGAAAAGCTTCGAAGTCGAAGGAGAAGTCAGTAGCTGGGTGCTTAATGCGTGCGTAATGTGCGCTTAATACGCGTACGGAGTGGAGAGCCAATTACGAATTGGCCACGGTGCCGTCAATCGGATGAGGGTTGTACCTCGACGAAACGCTTCTGCGTATCGTTCAAATGTGAAAGATAAAGAGAGCGCGGGAATCTCGGTCTCTCTTTTTTAAATAGAGGCTGCCATATGAAAAATAATTTCCTTCTGTACCAATCTCCAAAATTAAACTTCTCAGGCAGAAAAAATTGCTGATAATAACGTTTGTACATTTTATTACAAATAAATTTCAAATTTGGAACGTTGACGTAGTGGATCTTCGAAATTTCACAGTAGTTCAATTCAACTCTTTTAGATTAAAAAAAAATATTCTGAGTGTTTTCATAGTACTTTTCTGAACTTTGACCGAAATATCGATTTTTTCATTTTTACTTCTCATGTGCGAACTACGGAGGTAGGTGTCAGGTTCTACACGCATGCTTCAGGTATGAGGAAATGTCAAAAGCCGATTGAAATCATTAATTGTTTTATTTATCATTTTTGAATTAGCCTTTCTTTCTATTACTGTAACTTCAAACGACTTTAATTTAAAAACAAGACCATTTTGAATAATCTAAAATTATTTTAAACTTTCAATGCAAATCTTCTATTTCTATACATTTCAAATTATTCAATACTGAACACTTCAAAATTAAAATTTCGCAACTACTACTGTTAGATCTCACTGAAGAACAAAAAACTTAACTGGTACTGGTGAACGAAATCACTATATTGGTCTTCTTTTATTGATTACACAGCTAATCAAAATACAAATGAGTTAGTTAAATAAAGATGATAAAATTCACAATTGATAGAATTTTTGATCTCACATAAAGCACAGTTACTCAGAAATGTTGTAGGAAATCTGGAAGATTCTCAAACCCAAAATGATTTTATGTTTAGAAATACTCAAATATCGGAACTGCTCAAGAAAAGAACGAGACTCTTCAAAAAGAGAGAAATCTCAAGAACCAAGATTCAGAATTGTACGAGTCTCGACCAACAATTTTACAATATTAAAGACAAAATTTTCACTAGACTCGACTCGTAGGAAAGCTTAGAGAAGTAACCAGTACCGAAATTCGGCGAGAATTTCGGTGAACCTAGCGGCCTCATTTTTTGCTTCCCTCAAATGATTTGATTGATTTAATCATTTTTATTTCGCCCTAATGTAAAATTATAGGATCAGATTTTCTACTCAATCTAAGTATGAAAAAAATTCCTGGTCAGAAAATAAATGTACTCTTATTTCCTGGTTTCCCGGTTCACAGGTAGCCACCATGTAATTATATATGTGGGCGTTTGCATGAAAAGGACCTTATTACTGATAGGGCGTTACGTAGAGTCATAAATCCGGATATATTTCCAGAATTTCAGGCCTAAGAAGAACTCCTTGGGTTCAGAAACGAGTCGACGGGTCATATTTGAAGTTGTAACTTCGAAAAACAACTTTTAGAGAAAAAACGCATCTAAAGTTTGTCGAGTGCCATTGGCGCACGTGTTACACTTTTTCTTCGAACATGAAATTCACCCGCTTTCGGGACATATGTATAGTGCCAATAGATTTAGTGTAGGTCCTAGTGCCATCCATCACTCAAACCAGAAAATAATAATTTTGAGTCTGACTTAAAAAAACGCCTATATATCTCCTAAATTAGAACCGACCATTAGGCCCTTCTCATGCGGACACCCACATATAACTGCAATAACGTGACACCTCTCACCTAGTTCGAACATAGGAGCGCCAAATTATCGATCAACAAGGGGTTAAAAACTCGAGAAGTCAGGTGTACAGTATACACCTTACATGAAGTCACGGACAGGAAGTATACACTCCATCATTAGAGTTAGGTCAACCTCTTGAAGCACAAAAATATTTCTCCGATGCAAAATGAAAATTCTTTTAAAGAAGACATAAAAATAAACACCTTTCATCCTGAACCAAATGTATGTGTAAAAAATCACTGTAATTGTTATTATGTTCAAGCACAAACTATTTAAGCTAATAATCACATCGAGAAGTTTGGTTCAGTGTAAGTGGTGAGGAAGGAGTTAGTTGAGTCGTTGAGCACCCCGTTCAGAGCTACTAAAAAACCAATAGCGAAATATGAAACGGTCGTAACATCGCCTCAGGATTGGTCAACACGCCGCGGTAGCTCGAGCCACGAGCCTTATCTAAATTAGATCTTAAGAGCCCGTAAAGTAAATGACTACGATCCGCATATATATGCTTGTATTTTGCATACCGACACAGCAGGCGCCTTGCGCGCTCTACGTCTACTGAGTTATTGCAATCGAGAGACGATCGTCGAGAGATCGCCATGAGAGCTCAATCTTTTCATATTTCTTCTTACATAATCAGAGCATTCGTCCAGATATCCTGTCGGTAATGATCTCGAAGATGTGGACGGCAAATATCGCAGGATTAATAATGTTTTCAATTACAGCGACTCGCTTTACCGCTTTAATTCAATTCGCCGCGAATTCTTAATCGAAACGTGCAAAGTATGCGTCGTTTTTCATCATTGATATTTCAGCGATGTTGACGGTATGTACCAAATTTTCAATGCCTTAAGCATATTGTAGAATGACGATATAATTCTTGCGATTTACGCGAATTAAAATTAAATTGCGGAATTTCCGTTATCTCGGCGTAGTTTCTATAGTCGAGTTTTATAAGTTCATTCATTTCCGTTAGGAATTACGCACTGATTAGTAAACACCTTAATTTATGTTTGAGTTATGCAAATTGTACGGACAGAGATATCGGCTTTCATGGCATACCAATCGGTTTTAATTAAAGATAGTGCCCGATTACTTATTGAAAAGAAACAAATGTCGTTAGCTCTTTAATCCAATCGTACACTTTCAATTAAACGACGTAATAATTGACTATCAATATCTGACGAACTCTGGTTTACTGCGTGTTTATTACAAGGCCTACGCGGTGAATGAAGAACCAAATATGAGGTAGCTAGAACTGGGTGACTGAATCAAATCGGTAAGAATTTCAACGGATTAGCAATGAAATATCTCTAATAATCATTAAAACAGCGAATTCACTGAATGAACTTTATTGAAAATTGGACTGCTAATAAATGATATATCACTGTGAATCAGTATAAATCCTTGGTGATTTAATTCATTGACCAATTTTTCATAACTTTGAAGAGATGATTTCAATAATGCTGGTGAGAATTATAATAACAATATATTTTAATAATTTACTTACAGTTTGAATAAGTTTAAAACATCCATTGATCTAAAAGGAAAAGTATCATAAAATAGACTGTTAATTACCCATGGTTGTTATCTGAGTATGGTAAGTGCAAGAGTCTGGAGCCATCAAGCCGCAGTCAGCCTTTAGAGATTATTTATTCAACGAAGTAGTTAATTACTCGTGTTAATAATGCCATCAAATAAATAAAACAAAGTAGATATCGCTACGGGATAAAACTAAATGGTAACAACTAAATAAGCAGGCAGTATATGAATAAAACTCAAGGACGTTCATAAATTAAAATGAACAACGATTGGTACAATGTTAAAAAAAGGCCCTTCTGTTACTCTTAATCTAACATGAAGTTCACAAGACGAAATGCAATAATTGCGAAACATTATATAATAAGTTTTACATTAGCTTGTAAAAGTGATTTTCTCCAAATGATAGAGTGTTTTTGTGGATAATTCATGATAAAAAAGTTTGTATTCGATTGAACAAATTAATTCCTTCCTCGATTGTAGAAAATATTTTTTTTATTAAGTACAAAGCTACCGCCACAACGATCTAACTTTCGTTACATCAAATGAAATCAGGAGGGAGTTCGAAGCACATTAAGTTGGGAGAGAATGACTCGGCGTCGGTCGTTCAATTAATGACTGCAAAAGTAGACGATGAGTAGAAGGAGCCGAAACCGTACCTGGAAACAATCATCCTTATTAAACTCGTCCCCGTGTCGCCCCTTCCACGCGAATGTAAACCTAGCTAACCTTTCAGATGTTTTACCGAGAACCTGATCTGAACACGTTATGTCGATGTCGTAAAAAACAACGGAAGCGTTCCTTGTTCCTAAGAACTTAGCACCTTATAAAAAAGTATCTTTCAGAAATGAGCCTCCATTTTTCATAAATCTCTTCGGAAGTTTTTTATTCCTATGAAACTTTTTAAAAATTGTCATGCTGATCCAGCCACATTTGAAAGATTTCTCCTTGACTTGAAGGATAATTTTATGTTCATAGAAAAGCTCGCAATCCCTTGAAATTTAAATAATGTAATGAATTCAATAACTACTTAGCAAAAATAAAGAGCCACCATTTTCTGGTAAGATAATATAGTGATTTATAACTCAATAAGAAATAAATTTCAAATACTTTTCTCAATAAACTCCACTTTTACAAGTTTCAGCACTTTGATAAAAAGACATAAATCTCTGGAAAGACCAAAAAGCCGAATTAATTTGTAAACTCGTGTTGAATTTCACCTCTCGAGGATGAAAGAAGGCGTTTCAGCAGGAAATTGTCGTGCAGATGTCTCGACTCACTCGATCGCTTTCTCTTCCTCTCTCTCTCCCCCCCTCAAACCAATATATATTTTTCTCTCTCATTCTCCCTGCTCGAACGTGCCCAGTGGTATTAATTTTGCACTAATTGGATTTTATGGTCGCTTAGGTTTATTGGCTAGTCTGCTATGCGAATCTTGCTGGAACGTTGCATATTCATTAGGCTCGACGTATAAGTGATGGGTGTGTGCGTGTGATCAACCATGTCGCTGTCTCTAAAAAGACCGATCTGTATTTGGGAGCATATATTTTATCTATATTTTTCTACGTGGTGTTACTATTATTTATTATTTTGCCACAGCTGAGTCTCGCAACCATGATATTAAAATGTCCACTTTGTAATTAAAATTTTTTAAGTAGCTGGAATATCACTGGATATTTTGAGACCAGTCGAAAAATTCACGATCTAATTGAAAATCACTTATTTTATTACTCAAGTTTTAAAGATTTGAGAATACATTTTTTAAGTGAGGCTTGCGTGGCTCATATGGTAACGTGATGAATTTATATCCACGCTATCGTTGGTTTGAATCCAACACGGCAATTTCACTTTTCTTCACATCATGGTTATGTTTTTCCGTCTCACTAATAATATGTATTAGTAATGAATGAAAACGGCGTTTGAATACAGTTCACAAAAATAATATTTTCCATGCGGAGAATACAAGTTTGTACGTTTTTCATCACACATAATATTTCATGGGATTTAAAAAATATTACAGAAAAAAGTTTTCATTCAAATCCAAAAGTGGGCTTGTTTCAAGATGTAATCTAAAATAAACTTTTTTACTGTGATTTTACCTCAATCCGTGCATTTCTGTTATATCATTTGTATGGGTTATAGTTTTCAGCTTAACGTTTAATTTATTGCTACATACAAAATTGAAAATAAGGGATATTGAGATGTTTATATTTTTAACAGAAACTTCGATCCTTGTCCGCAATTTGGCTGTCGATTTTTTCCCCTAATAGTAGCACAAGAACCGCAAAAAATAAGGTATGAGATTTTTTTAAACTAGAACTTCATGTGATTTTTTTTCAATTTAATTTTTCCATTAACTTTGCTTTTCTTTCCAAGTTCCATAAAAAGACAATTCACAACTGATTTTAAAGCTTAATGGCTGAAAGAGGAGTCAATTTCTAATTTTAAATTTAGCGATCTCGCTATTGTATAAAGTTATAATTTATATTATACCGTATTATAAGAATTTGATGGAAATAATTTTAGTGAAGCCTTTGTTTTTTTCTGACATTTTTATTTAGAAGGCTAAAACTGCTACTTTTGATCAAATTTACCATTTTCACATCGATTTAGTTGCTACAGTTCAAACTTTATATTATGCGAATATTATATGTAAATTCATACATTTAACCATGTACAATAAAGCCTTAGAGGCTTTCCTGCGCATTTTAATTTCTGAGGTACAGTGCATTTTTGAAACTACCTCTTTTTTCACGATTTACATGATACATTTTTGATGATATTGTTTTTATATAAGAAAATACTTCTGAAAAATTGTGTATTTCACAACAAAAAAACTTTATTGTGTACAACATTTTTCGTTTATATAATTATTTTTAGATGGATTCAACAAAAAATAAAATCACGCTGGTTTCTTAGAATTTTTGTGAAGAAACGACTTATGACTTCAAAAGTGTACATTTCAGAGAAAAATATTGTTTACATAAATATATGCACCTCAATAAGTTACATATTTATTTTGTAAAACATTTTTTCGCGTATGCAATAGTTTAAGAGGGACACTAGTTCTTATGATGGAAAAAAAGTTTCTTGTAGTTTTTCTAATTTATCAAGAAAAAATATAAAAACCAAAAGTCACAAATTTTTTTACATAAAAAATTAATTTTTTTTTAAAACTATTATCTGTAGAGAAAAATCTTGAAAAAAAAATAGTTGCAGGTTATCAAGATCATTGAGCCTGTCATAAAAGTGCAATATAAAAATAAACTAAAATAAACTAAAACTCACTAAAACTATTTTTACGACATTTTTGTTTAAAGAATATACCTTATAACATTAAACAAAATCCAAAACGCTGAACTTTAAAATTATAAATTGGCAGCTCTTTTAACTTTGGTGAAATTTAGTGAACTGACAGCTTTGAAGACGGCCTTTTTTTCGTTTTTGACATACGTGTACGGTCAATATTTTTCCGAAAACTGCTCTCTGAAGCGAATAATTTCACCGATTAGAGTTTTGAAATCAGTTATGAATTGATTAGTTTATACAAGTTCGAAAAGAAAAGCAAAATTGACGCAAAAATCAAATTTAAAAAAAAAATTACGTTAAGTTCTAATTTAAAAATTTTTAATACTTCGGTTTTGAGGGTTCTTGGGCACCTACGATTAGGGAAAAAGTCGAAAGCTGAATCGCTGATGTGGTCACGCCGAATTTTGGTAAAAATTTAAAAATTCTTTGGAATGATCCCTATATTTATGCATGTACGCATGGGCGTATATGATTCCTAAAAGTGGCAGGCTCCTTAAAAAATATTCGCCTCAATATTGCTTTTCATTAATTTTTGAAATGATTATTTACTTTGTATGAGTAATTTTGCAATATTTGCCCGATGAACACATTTTTATCAACATTTAGAGAATTATTGCATTTGTATTCTTCGTATAAATCTGAGTTATATAAAGCAAGAAATTTGTATAGTATGGATTAACTATATAGGATTTATTCAAATTAACAAAGCGCTTTAGGCATTAAGGCGAACTGCAAAAGCATCAATCTTTTACAATTTTGAAATATTCTGTCAATCAGGAACATATAAAATCGTGATAAAAAATAAAACGTTACTTTATAATTGAAGCGAGGAAATCTTAATGGTGCTAAGCCCAATCAACCTAATTTTATAGGAGACGCAAAAAACTTTTCTATAGGAATAATTTACAACCGATTCAGTCAATAACTTTTTTTTTTGTGTAGGTCGATGGATCAGTTTAATAACCATTGTATGAAAAAATAGATGACGCTACATGTGCATTTAATAATCTAATGGAATGTCGACGGGCATAGCACCGTTTGGCTTTCCCTGGTATTATAAATAAAAATAGTACATAATTCGCTTAGGAAATCATCAAAAATAACATAGTTTTATTTATTTCATGAACAAATAACACTATTAAACAAAAAAGGCACATTTGTCTTATTAGTACAACATCTTTTTGGTAATAATGTCTCCAATTTTTCAACACTTGTCAAAATTCTATAATTACCGTGGAATTGTTAAAAAAAATTGAATATTTCAATATGAATTATTTATTTAGTTTAAATTCTTTGAAATTTAAAAATATATGAACACATTATAATACTAAGATTTAGGGTTGAAAATATTCAAAACCTTTGATTTTTGAAAAAAAAAACTCGATTTCGTCCAAAAGTGGATCTAGCACCGTTTCTCTTTACTTGCTTCAATTATTCATAAATTAGTAAATGAAAATAGAGAAAGGTAATAAAAAATGAATTAAAAATGTTGTATTTTGAAGGCTGTTTTATGGTACCCAAATCACTGAGAAAAAATTGGTTTGAATGCAGTTTGTTTGATTAAAACAAATTAATAATGGAATTAAACTTTATTTTAAAATAATCACATTTTATTTTATTTAAACAAAATTTATTTGAATTAAACAAAAACTATATTTGGAATAAACAAACATTTGTTTGACCCTGTTGCAAAGAAATAATATGTTCGAGTTTAACAAAGGATTTGTTTGATTTAAGGAAACTTTGTGTGAATCAAATAAAATTGGCTTAAATCAATCAAAATTTGTTTAATTCAAATATTAGTTTTGTTTAAATCAAACAAAGTGTATTGAAACAAATTCAAGGTCAAATAATAATACAAAATAATTCAATAATTGTCACGCCACCATTAGAAGTAGACACTTTTGCCATCCTTTTTAATGCAAGCCTTCTTACCGGGACCATATACTAGTACCAGATTGGATAGACGAAAAGTGGTTCAAAAATAGTAATTATAACATTTATCTTAGTTACATGGAACTTCTTAGTAGCGAGAAATAAATCATAAGACCGGAAAAATGAAAAATAAAAAATAATACAGATGGATTGTGCTACACCCGATTGGCGGCGCGTAACCATCTAACTGGCCCGAGCGTAGGTTAATAACGTTTAGGTTTCGAAGTGAACACGGAACAAAATTTGCATACCGAGTGAATAAGTGAAGTTTTCTCAACGCAGAGGAAACCGATGATCGATGAACTGAAATGTAATGTTAAATACTTTCGGAAAATACCTAACCTCCTCTAACCCGCAGCGAGTTCTTCGCCCAAGGCATGGAATCATGGTATAAACTGAATACTCTTATACAGTATAGAAAATCGTAGGAAACTGCTTTAGTGAGAGATGATCCAAGAATCATAGCAATCTAGGAACTTACTCCAGCACGGTGAAAAGTTATGTGTGTACATTTCTAAATCGCCAACAGCGAGGTTGAGGTAATTGTGGTAATGTCCGACCACTATTTTCCTTGCGTCACTATTCCTTTAAAATTAAGTAGTTAAGGCCTTTCATGGAGAGACCTATGCTTACTCATGTAGGAGCTTCGAAACTACCAAGGAATCTTTCTAACTACCTGACAGGTCTATTTATTTTCTCTACCTGTTCAGTTTCCTTTCAGAATAAAAAAATATTCCCAATTTCTTTCTTCTTAATAACAGCTTTAATTTCAGGTAGTAAAATCATCTAGGGTAAACCGGGGTAAACTTATATAAGTAGTAAACATTCGGGCAACCCTTCGGATGTAAATAGATTCTAGTTATTTAAAATTAAACCATATTATTGCCTTATCAAATTCAGTGTAATCTGAAAAACACTACATGTTCTTAAAAATGAAGTTATATAGATAAATTATAGTTATAATAGATAAATATTGCAAAATAACTATTTTATTCTGAAAAAAATTGTTATCAAGCTGTGGCGAAGTTTTGAATAATGATTTTAAAATTCATGTAGAGCCATATTGAGGTGAACATTTTTTCAATGAGACTGGTACTAATCATATTACTATAAACGACTTCAAAAACTTCATTATCAATTTTGCATTACTTTATCAACAAAAGTTGCAACATTGCCCCGAGATTGAAAGGTCTGGAGTAAACTTACCTATCTTAAACAAGCATAAAATATAAGATGTATTCTTGCCGATATTTTTAAAAGAATATCAAAATGTGATCTCTAACCCTCATTCTTAATATTTTATAGACAAAATAAACATTAAGCTTACAACTCATCCTCGGTCTACTCTTTGTTAAAAGTTGGGAAATCTTTGAAATTTACTAACCAAAACATGGCCCTGAGTTTTTACAATGGAAGAAAAAAATTCCCTGTCTTTTCCCAGTTTATTCCCGGATCAAGAACAATTTTTCACGGTCATTGAAATTAAAAAATTCAAACTTTTAAGCTGGAAATTTTGTCATCTGAGGTAATGAAATAAAAATTGAATCACTAATAAAAACACTTAAAGTGGAACTCTTTTGAATTTTAAACTTTCAAAATTGAAGCTTAAAAATGTTTAATTCAAATTCTCAACCATTTACACGTTTAAAATGGAAACTCTTAGCGTTATGAAAACTTTTGAATTAAATTGCGTTAAACTACAAAATTATAAATTTTAAACTTTTATGAATTGAAGATTTCAAATTCTTTTTGTTAGAAAATATAAATCCACGGTATTATTTTCAATGCTCTAAATTGAAGAATAAATTAATAAAATTCTACACTTTTTAAATTAGAAGTTAAATTATTTTAATCCGTTTGAGATCAATAACTGGTGAATTCTTATTTATACATTGAAATTCAAAAATTTGACTTATAAATTGAAAATCCAACAAAATGAAACAATGAAAATTCCAATGTACAAAATTTAAATTTAGAACTCTGAAATTTTAACGATTCAACACTTTTTATTTGAATCAATTCAGTTTCAAGTTGTTTAGGTGTGCATATTTAATTTATAACTGCGCATTGTAATTAAACAGCTAAATGTTGTCAAGTATTAAAAAACTGTTCTTTTTCATATAAAATAAAAAATTTCAAATTGCATGGGTTAAAAATAAAAATATTTTAGACTGAACAAAATATTTGAATATATGATTTTAAATTGAATAAAAATGTCGAATTATGAATCACGGTCTCAAAAATTTCCGGGCAGTTTTTATTTGTTGTAACAAATTTTCAATAAAATTTTCTAAAATTTAACTTTTGATTCATGTTAGTATTTAGTTTCAGTAATTTTTATGATATTTTTAATCAACGAACGTAAGGAGGAAGTTTTCCAAATCATTTAAAAAAATTTCATATACTTTTTGTACATTACGTTTTGAGTGATCATTAATTTGAAAGGCGAATATTTCAGATTAAACATTTTTTTGAAAAGGTTGAGAGCAATAACAAAATAAAACAAATAATAAGTAAAATAGCATAGAAATGTATTAATACAATTAACTTTTTTGTTACAATTTGTTTGAATACATACATTACCGGCAAAAGGTATGGGACTACCTGGTTTTTGTTAGCTGCAATAAATCGTATAATTTTGATTCAGAAATATTCCGAAAAAGTCTAAATAACAAAATTGTTTGGGCTCATTGTAAAGGTAAATTTCCATAGAATTTAGTAGTCGTTTTAACAAAACTATACTTCCTTGAAATCTACCAAGATCAGAACTTAGAACAAATAAGTCGTAATAATTTTCAAACCTTCACCTTGTTTTCTTTTGAATTTTGATTTATAATTAAAAAATGTCTCATTTTTCTGATCCAAATAATATTTTGACTTTTCGTTTCGAAGTATTTTCTTCAAAACTTACACTAAACCGGTTCTCTTGGCAACATCATACCGTTCCTAATAAAAGAAAATTAATTTTCATGACTTTCCCAGTATCTTTTTGTACTTTTTTAACTAATGATGACGTACGAAATTGAGACACATATATTACAAGACAATATCGGGAAAATCATTGATTCAGATCCGGGGAATTTGGGAATTTAGCAGGAATTTAAAAATGAAATATCACTAGATACCATGCAACATGCATATTGCATTTGAATTGCTTGGAATAAGACTAAATATTAAATAAATTCTATTCGAAATTACCTCGTGAAGACGTCGGGGTAGTGGGTTCTGGAAAACGCCTTCTCGAGCTCTTCCAGTTGAAAGCTGGTGAAGGTTGTCCGATATCTCCGTTGTTTTCTTTTCGGTGCAAAATCGTCCACTTCAGCCTCACTTTCAGGACTTGTGGGTGCAGCCCTGGGATGTGCACCCTCATCTTCGGGCCTTACTTCCTCTGTAGAAATGCCCATTTGGACCTGATGGCTCTGGCCCGTTTGCTGGTGAGACTGGCTCACCTGGGTCACGTGTTGACTCGCCTGGCTCACGCTGGAGCTGCTCGTGCTGCTCGCAGGACTCGTCTGTGAGACAGCCTCGCTGCTACCACGTGCTGGATTATCTGAAATGAAACACAAACATTTATTCATTTATATAAATTCAAATCATTCTGATGAAATGATGTTCTTTAGATTCCTCTTTTGAGAGAATATTAATATCTTTTAATATGATTATTAGTACATTACAATCTCATGGAAATTATAGGCTCAGGTATTGTCTAAATATACAGAAAACTCACTTCGAACGTGCAAAGAAATTTCAGAAAAGGTTTTAAGTTGTACGCATTCTCCAGCTCGACTGGTACAAAGAGGGTTCCTGAAAGCAACCTTTTCTCGTTCGCCCTAGAGACTTACAGTGTCAGGAACTTCACGCTGAGTCACAATCTCTGTCATGTCCTAGTCATTTTATTTTAACCGCTAAATTATCGCTAATTAGGCCAACACACAGGAAAGGATTTGCGGTCCCGTTTCCGCTTGTTTGGTACCTTATGACGCACAGCCAGCCTCCTCAACACTCTATAAATAATAAGTATGTCACTATCAGCTGATGCTTTTGGGATATCCTCAACGAAAATTCCACGTTTTTAACTCACTGGGGATTTCCTGCAACGAAGCGATAGCCGATGAAAATTCTAATTATGTTCCACACATCTTTTTCGCAAAAAATATCAGAAATGATTATCTCAAATTATGATTGTATAAGTCTCCTTTAATAGACCATAATTATTGAATAATCGATTGCAATAATACTGCCTCCCTTTTATTCAATTACTCCAAGAAGTAATAAACCCTAAAATTAGGGGCATTTTTCACATAAACTTATTACGGATATGAAGTTAGTAATGATGATGGTCTTTAAAATTCTACGTTCAGGAGTTGGTGACTTTCTTATAATTCATCTTTCGCGCAATTAGTAGTAATTGACGATAATATTGAAATGTTAATTCAAGGGACGACCGCCGATGTACGGAATCGGTCAATTAAATCGGTGTGCCCTTACCCTATAGTCAAGTATTAAGGCAACGTGCTTTACACGTACAGGCGATGAGTTTGATTGTATAAGATGAGATGCTCGAACTTAAATTCACCTATGCGTGAATGTATGTGTAGGTGTGTGTTATGTGCACGTACACTGAAGGTAAACCATTCCTTTCACCGACCTTGCCGCATTAATGATTCCGAGCGAGCCCACACCTCGGCACGTTCGACGCTGCCAGTGATCATGTAACAGGCTCGATTTGCTTGTAACGACTGGAATCATTCTCACCCATGATCGACGGTTCATAGAGATTCTGCTGAAGATCCAGAAAATCGTTACGAGCACGCGACGACCAAATACACGTGTTGCTATATCCCCAGGACAATGTACCAGCAGAGAAAATGTTTTTCATATCGGGGTAATGTAATTCTGAAGGGGGTAGAAATTTATGATTCTATACATAATTTGTTCTGTCAGAGTAAGTATTAAATATTTTTATTTACATGCATTTACGTATTCAAATTATTTTTGTATTTCTGTCCTAATTTTTCTAAAATTTAATTTTCAGGTTTTGTGTCTTCGACAACTTACGTATAAACTCATCCATTGGTTTAAAAAAAAGTAATTTGAATCTATTATTTTTTAGCATTTCACAAAAATGTGTATCAATCAGTGTAACTGTGAAGAACCACAATGACTACAACATTGTAAGCTTGTTGACAACATTCTGTAAAAAATTTTGAAATAAATTCTTCAAGAGAAGACAACGTAGCTCAGATGGTAACGGGCCGGATTGACAGCTAGTCATACTATCGACTGTTCGAATTCTGTTTTACTACTATTACCCAAGTGGAAAAATCTTCTGGCGCTGATCAGGCTAGACTCTAATCTGGTGCATATCAGACGGTCTAGTCTGGGCCTGGTCAGTACCGTAACACTTTTGTAAAATTGATGGCTGGGCGGTCTAAGCTGTTGCCACAAATTGTAGGCCAAACTACTTGGAAAAATTTTACTAACAAAAAATATTACAATTAAAAAAAATATATTTGTTGAACGTATTGATAGTTCTCAAAATATCATAATTTACAATATTAAATATAACGCTGGAAAAACACATTTGCAGAAAAAACTCGCAAGCACCATAAATCGAACCCTAACCGCCTAAGCTTATAAACCGCACGCGCTGCCACTAAGCTACCGAATATTACAATTCATTAACTACAAAAGAGGATGACTTATATACTAGAAACACTATAATTACTTGTAATAACATTTCGTAACAGTGTATCTCATATTTTATTAACATTTATTTAAATCTACAAGAACATTATTCTGGTAATTGTTTCATTGCAAAGAAAAAATCTCCAAATTAATATTGCGAAAATTCCAAGAACTTGATATAAGCGAAAAAGAAAATTGTTTGGAGAATACCATTTTTTCATCATTTTCTGACATGCACTGAGAAAATCGTAATTAATTCAACTTAACATTTTTAATGTCATGGTAAGCGGAACAGTGCAAGAGCTGGGCCAAACTAGACTGTCAAGAAGAAAAGAAAAAAAAATTATTTTGATCGGGTCAATTTCTTATTTTTTATAATTTTAGGCACCCTGACAATTTTTGAAAAATGGTGAAAAAAATCTGGTTGATTGAAATTTTTATGTTACGGAAGGCTGACCAGTGCCAGATCTGGCCGAGACTAGACTGTCAAGATTAGACGGTCTAGACGACGCCAGATCTGGGCCAGATCCGACATCTGACTGTCAGAAATGTATTTTCACAATAAATTACCAGAAAGTACAACAATGTGTAAATTAAAATGTTTATAATGATTACTTCCTCATAGAAGAAGCTTTGTGATGATACAAAATTTTGATCATTTTTTTACATATTTTGACATAGTTCGACCTTAGACTGAGAAAAAAAAATTTATCCGATGTAACATTATTCTTTAAAATATTTTTATATATAGGAGCATTAATTAAATACGTGAGAAAAAAATGAATAAATATCAGAAAAGTAAACATATTATCAATGCAAATCTAAAAAGAAGAGCAATATGACATTATTTATTCTTTTTTTCCTCAAGTAATTGATAATAACTTTTTGCAATTTTTCTCATATATGTTTAAAAAAATTTCCTTTAGGTTTATAGATTTTGCTGAAATAATCTTTTTTTTTAACTATTAAGATTGTTTATACATTAGGAATCTCATTTTGACAAGATGAATCGACTGACATATATTTGAAAGTCTTCTATGACTGACGGCATATGTAGTCGTGATATATGTACATGTGGATAGGTAGATTTGAAAAAAAAATTCTGAAAATAATAAACTATTTAACATTGTAAAGTAAAAAGGAATATTTTAAAGAAATTAAACTGAAGAACCGATTCTCACATGAAAATTATAAAATTAGCATGGGTATAAAGTAGAAGAATTATAAATTAAAAATTAAAAAATGAAGTGATTATAAAGTGTTTTGTAGCATTTTCTTGAAAATTTGAAAACATTTAATTGAAATGAATAAAAAGTTTTTCTATCAGGCTCATAATTGAACACAAGACGTAATCCATTTAAAATCATTCAGGCCGGCGTTGCGGGTGACATGTTCAGGATTGGCTTGTGAATGAGTTATGTTTTTGTATGTGACAAATAAGAAGCAACGTATTTTTTTAATTTTAAATTAACATTGCGACGCTTTTACGTTTTTTACGAATATATAAAATGTTTAAGGGTATCATGAGTTTCTTCAATTTTTTTTTCAAAATTAATATAGTCTACTTATATTACATACATTTTTCTTGTTCCAATTTGTTAAGTTTTTTCACTCTTTTGAAACCGATGAGAAAACTGAAGAAAAAATCGGTTTAGAAAGAGTGAAGAAAATTTGACAAACTGGAACAAAAAAAAACTTAAAAACTCTAAAATTGTACAAAGGGCAAGGTTTTGCAACAATTAATAGTTTTCTTTTTTCAAAAAACAAAAAAATTGCAAATAGGAAATTTATGGTAATTAGACTACATTAGTACCTATTATTCCTTAAAATTTCATTGGGGGAAGAAGGATGAGGTTTAAAAAAAAATGTTTGTTCTCTTCAAAAAATTGAAATAACATTTCTATTTTTATTATTTATTGTGTATTTTCAAAGAGTGAAAAAAGCTGGATAAACTGAAATAAGAAGAATCTAAATATCTCAAAAACTACCAAAATAGCACGGATTTAAAAAAAGGTCGTTCTGTTAATTCAAAATTATACATATATTTCATTGGCAAGCCAATCCTGAACATGTCACCTGCTGGCCTGCGTGATTTAAAATTGATTCGGTCACCATTAAACACACCCATAGATAACCCAAAGATACTTGTCATCGATCTTTTTTACTTTAAAAACAAAATTTGCATTTATCAACTAAAATATAATAAATAAAAAGTGGTGAATGAACAAGAAATAGATAAATATCTACAGCAGTATAAAATATGGAAAACTGAATTAAAATTAATGAGCTTTTATGAAAAGATATGCACGTATTACTGGAAACACAATAAAACAGTAAAAAATCGATTTGAAGCCTATCACGTTTCCCATCTATCACATTTCCTCCACATGTACCCCATAAAACATCGTTCGATGAAACTCATAAGAGTGAAGATAACCCGTATTTCGTATCCGCCGTGTAAACGTTACCAGTGTATCCGGAAGATAAATAATTCACCTTATCGAGCGATATCTGCCGCCGAGCCGGGTAACAAAAAGAATCGCTGATAATTCGTAATTACTGTAGTTATCAGGCAGAAATCGAACACAGCGTAGCATCACCGGTTCTTGTCACAGGATGCATTGATGCGTCTATTAAGCTGAATTTGCAAGTATGATTCGAAAGTACTACGCCGCGAGTTATACAGCTCGCAAGTGAGAAATCGTTTGTATAAGTGAGCTCCATGCTTATCCTCATTCGCACGACTTGTGCACCTACACGGATTTACATACTCGGGATAAGCGGCTGCAATGAGTCGACTAATTAGTTTATTACACCGAGTTAATTTCCATGTCCATAAATCGCGATTTCTTTGCGTCTCGTGGCGTACCGACATATCTACTTTACATAGTTGCATGTGAATATTATTGCATTTGTACTAACTTCCAAAAGAAATAATCAACTGAATCTAAAAGATTCACTTCGGAAGTCATTCGCGACTTTATGCGCGAGAAACTTTCTTTCCTTGCAAAGAAACAAAGAAAATCAGTAGATTCTTATCTTACACATTGCGCGGTGTCAGAAAATTAATTTGTTATAGTCAAAACGAGTTTCCAATGCAAATTCTCCTTATCGCGATATTTTCGATTTCATGGCGAGAGGATATACTCGACTCGTTTACAGTTCTGATATTTGCAACTTCATTTTTAAGATTTTGCGTGTGTACAAGAACCGTTTATGCTTTAATTTATTTTGCTCTCCGAGAGGTGTAAGAGTAAGGTAATAGAACATGACAGGTGAATGGAGGAGTTTGCATTTGAAATGAATATAAGCTAATACAGCATTTTGAACCATTCTTTTAGTAAACGAAAATTGTCACCGCTTGTTAACTTTTTCAACATTTCATCTTATGTTAATTATTGGTTAAGCTTCGGTTCTTAAATTTGTTTTTACAAATTTAAAAAAGTCGTTTGTGTCAGTGTAGTAAATTTGAGTTAATATTTAACTATCACTTTTTCTATTTCGAAGCAAAACAAATCGGTATTTTAACATAGAAACAAAGGTGCTTGGTAATTTTATAATTATGAATAACATGCTATATTGAACTAACCGAATGTTTTTTCTATACATTTTAATAAATTAATCATTACGTATAATTATAGAGTTTAGGCAGCTTTTCATAATAGATTTTATATGTTTAAAATTACATTCGAACTCGGATTTAACGTCCCCGGATTTATCGTTTCCGAGAATTGACGCCGCGCTGCGGGTAGGCTTGTCAGGTGCTGCGCGGGATGTGTTTACCGCTTCGGAGAATTGACGCCGCGCCGCGGGTTGACTTGTCAGGAGCTGCGCGGGGTGTGCGGGCTTCACGAAGGCGTCACAAAAGAGGAACTGTTTACGTTCGGAGTTGAGCTAAATCCGGTTCAGTTAGGGTAGGTCAGGTCTAAGGACAGCCCCAAAACCGACGTTAAATCTGAGTTCGACTGTATTTCAAAATTCTTGCCTATTGATCAATTTCTAAACAATTAAAAAAGTTTATTAAATAAAAACTTAAAAAATTCCCGGTCCAGCGGTCACCCTAGTTTTTTCAAAATAAATCGTTTCAAATTCAATCTACGTTGATGATGCCACAGGATGAAATAAAGTGTATGAAAATCTGCATAAATAAAAAAAAGTATTCTAGTCTCATTTATTTTGGGATTTCTGAGGTTTCAAAAATGCAATTCTTATTTGAATTTTTTACTAAAAACGGAAAAGTTGTGTATTCAGGAAATACTTTGAAAAATTTAATGAGCATTTTTGAGAATTTTGAAATAAGATTTAGAAAATCGTATCTTCTATTTTTATTAACTTCAAAAACAAAAAATAACTTCCTTTTTGCACCTAATTTTTTATTTCAAATTGTAATCGCTTAAATAGTTAGATTTGTTTTAAAATATGCAAATAATAATTACATTATTTAAATTTCGCAGGAAAATGTATCGCCTCAAATTATAAAGGACGCTATATTCAATTTATGAAAGAAGTCAAATAGAAAACATATTTTTCGCATCAAACAATATATAGTTTAAAACAAGCGTATGTTTAATTCACTCTAAAGTGTGTTGATAAAAAATATTTTTAATAACTGCATAAATTATGAATTATGATACATATTTGTTTAAACAATGAATGCTTTAAATTCTTTTAAATGCTCTATACGAGCTCAACATAAATTATTGGGCATTTTTTTTAGTAAAAAATGTAAAAAATCACATTTTTGCATTCTCACAAACCCCAAAATAATGAAAAACCAAAAAAGTGAGGATTTTTCAAATTACGATAGAACTTTGTTCTTCTTCCGTTTTTCGCATTATTTTGTCCACTTCTTTTTCCTGATAAGACATTTTGCTCTAGAATGTAATAGGAATGGTCCGACTACACAAAAATGACGTTTGGAACTGTTAAAAAAAAAGCGGGTTTAGCAATTGATCTGTTCTACAGATTTTTGTATGTCAAAAAGGACTCCTTAGCTTTCTGATTAAAAACTTTACTGTAGTTGTTTTTTTCTGGAATTTCAAGTATTTTTCCAACGTGTGTCCTGGACTTATGAACGTGAATTGAATCGAGGTGAATTATTGGAAGAGCACCTATCTCAGCTACTAATGATCTAAAGTGGTGTTGAGATTTTATTATTGCTCATATTTTATGACTATTTGATTAAGACCTAGGTCTGTCCTATATGAAGACAAACGACGGGGAGCTTCCCGCAAAACATTAGCACTTATCGAATTTCTTAAGAGACCTTGTGTCTCATAAGTTCCAAGCAATTCAGTTTATGTGCCTAATTCTTAGCTTATGTCAAATCCGAAGTCTTCGCGTCGGTGCGTGTTCAGCAAATGGAACGTAAAGGCGTTCCGGAACTTCACTTTAGAAGCAGCGTTAATATTACTGTTAATAATATTCATAATCATAGTAATCATAATAAAAGATAATATCAGTTCTTTGCAAGGACTCGTTTCCTTTTTGGGGGAGGTATTTTTCTTGGAATTTGGGATATCTCCCATTTTGAGTTTGACTCTGTATTTCGTAATTCGTACTCTAATATTGTCTCGTGAAATGTCTGGCTGTCCGAATAGAATATAACTTGACCAGTTAAAATATCGCTTGGTCGCGAGTCTCGTCCTAGCTGATTTGTGTTTCACAGCCACGCCAGCAAACCCTACAAAATATTGGAAAACCTCCCATACAAGATCAGTGGATATTCCTCACACCGTGGTGTTGTCGTTTTTTCATTTCAAGTATAAGAAACTGTTCTACTACCTAGCGGTGACGAGAAGGAGCAAGGCAGGGTTGGTTCAACTATTTCAAGGCGTTTGCTCAATATGCGGGTTTGGAATCCTTTCATCGGCTAATATTCGTTAACGGTTATTCTGAAGGCTATCTAGTATGTACACTAACTTATTTCTTACCTTCTTATGTATCATTTTTAATAACTAAGCTATCACGAAAGCACGGCGTTGACTTCAGTCGCGTCCTTACAGTCTTCAATGGATATCTGGGCGAGTTTCTCGCTGATTTCTTCCTCCGGCCCGCTAGACGTTGGAACAGTTGATTCCCCGCTCGTTGTCGAAACCTCGGGCTTTTTTAATATCGTGTAGGCTTGATGATAAGTCTCGTCCTGGTCGTTCGAGTTTGCTCTGGCATTGCTTTTTGCTTGACTGCTCGATTGCTTGAATACATTTTTGATAATGCTGTTCACGGTACTTTGAGTTCGCTTCGGACTCTCTGTCTTCGGTTTGTGTGTGAAATCATTTCGACCAAGCTTGGAAACAGTCAAGTGCAATTGCGTTTCAATCTCGGTCATAGTTTGAATCAGCTCTTCCTCTGCATTCTTCTCCTGCTTTGACAGTCTCTCCGGTTCCGAGTTTTGGAGCTGATTCTGCTCCGGTTTCATACCATTATTTGTTGTTCTTGCCGCATAATCCTTTCCGGCGATATGTCTCTTTCTACATTCCACGTTTATTCTACGGTCATTTCTTCTCCCAGTCACTTTTTCATCCCAATGAATACCTTGAGGATTCCTAGGTCCGCCAATGT
Organism: Andricus grossulariae; assembly: GCA_011634705.1. Lineage (NCBI taxonomy): Eukaryota > Metazoa > Arthropoda > Insecta > Hymenoptera > Cynipidae > Andricus > Andricus grossulariae. The sequence goes on from JAABKJ010001595.1 coordinate 21,189, forward strand.
TCTCGCTACTTTCACTTTTCTCCGATGTACTGTCGCCCCTCTCCCCTAAGAGTGTTGCACTTTGCTTCTCTTGGGATCCACTATCTCTCTGCAAAACTTTGACAGGACTCTTCGGTTTCAAACCTGTTTCAGTTAGTTCCTTGGGCTGCCAAATCCAACAAGAAGCTTGATCAGAATGTGCAGGAGACTTGATCTGTCTTTGGCTAGCATAGCTCTTTTGTGCGACACCCATGTGTGGTCGGTGCCTTGACCGCTGTGAACCCTTGAATGCGTTTTCTTCAGCTTCAAGTTGAAGTTGTTGTTGCTGACGTTGATGTGCCTGATGGGACTGATACTGTTGATGATTGCCTTGCTGAGTAATGGGCTGCTGTTGCTGCTGAATCTGTTGCTGATGTTGAATCTGTTGATGTTGTTGAATCTGCTGTTGTTGGACCTGTTGCATTTGGTGCTGTTGCTGCTGTTGAATCCGAATAGCTTCAGCTTTCATCGCATTATCCACCTCCCTCCTTTCCGCCGTCGTCATGGGTTTTTGGGAATCAGAGTGATAATTCAGATTAAGTTTGGTTATTTTTTCGTCACATTCTTGACGACAAAGAACTGGAGAATTTCTGTAATCTCTGCTGATGTAGTTGGGATTCACATTCGAATTGACATGCACATTTGAATTGACATACTGTGGGACCATTTGTCGAGGAAGCTGTTGAAACTGGTACTGAGGCGCTGGATACGCTGGACAATTTTGCTGAGTCTGATTTTGTGGAACGCTTGGTCGACCTCGTTCGCGCCAATCTCGTTCGCGGTAAGGTCGATCGCGGTAAACTAGTTCGCGGCTATCAGCAGGAATCATATTTCCGTCACTGTTATACGAATGTGCTATCGCGGATCTCGATGGGTAATTTTGCTCGCTCTGAGTAACGGTAGGGTTTTGTTCCGAATAGTTGAATCGGATTTCACGTTCGTGGTTCACGATTTCATTAGTCGATACTGACCCCATGGAATAAGCGGCGTTTGATCGATACTGGGGTGGTTGTGCGTAATCTGCTTGTTGCTGTTGAAGTTGTTGTTGATCTGAATACTGAGGATAGTTAGGTGCAGGCGCCGGTTGAGCATCAATCCACGTTTCCTGCTGAGGTGCAAGATTTTCTCTTTCTCTCTTTGCCTGAACGGCCATCCATACTTCTTTTAATTCTCCTGTGATATCTCGATCTTTAAGAACTGTGTATTGCCGGGAAAAGTAGACGCCCTCGTTTTTCGCTTCGATAAAGTCTAGGAGAAGATCTATCAGCGTTGTACGCTCCTGTAATGATAATGGCAACGTTATAAACAAAAATTGAATATATAGAGTGGGAAATTGAAGAAAAAAAAAACATAACAGAAATTCTACCTTTTGGTCCTGAGCGTTCTTTCCATATTGTTTTAGCAGTTCTGGATTTGCTATTACGGCAAAGACACCAACTTCAGGCTTCTCTCCTCGAGGTGGTGATACTCTCATTCCACCGTAAAGTGGTATCGTTTGGGCGAGACTGCATGGCATCGCGACTTTATCCCATGATAAGACATTTACGTAGCACGGAAGATCAGAACCCTGTGTAAACAAAACATTGTAGAAGTTTTAAAGGAATTATGTGATACGATGAAAGAGTTAAAAGCAATATCAAATCACTTTTCACTATTGGAAAAAAATTTATTGTACGAGATTCAATTCAAATGAATCTAAGAAGTATTTTAATGTTAGTACTAAAGCTTTGGTGGAAAGCAAAATGAGATAAGTTTTATTTTTTGCTGGCCTAATCATCTTTTAAAATGCAATTCGTTTTTTTTATAATAGAATAACTAGAAAAACGGTACTAAGATGACCTGAAAAATGAAATAGTAAACAGTTTGGGAAAAGAGTCAAACGTATTTCTAAGAATAAACAGTGACATTATCTTATCTTATTCATGAGATAAGATGTTACAAAATCGGTTAGTCTGCTATTTCCCTCAATAAAAAAACAACCTGCATGCTCATTGTGTACTTTTTTCATGCTTGAAGGGTACCTTTTCTTTCACAAAAATGGGATATAATAAAGTAGTATGAAAGGCAGGTATAGGAAGTTTAGTATAAGTTGCTTCATATGTAGGTATAGATAGGCATTTTTAGGTTTTTTTTAAATTGATTTTTTACATACCTTTGAAAACCCCTTTGAGTAGTTAAAGATTTCCTAATAATAAAAATACAATAAAAAAGAATCAAGAAAATATATAAGAATGAAGAATAGATAAATAGCATATGAAAACTATAATTCTTGAATTTATCTATTTTTAATTCTTTCAGCTGTTCTTGATTTTTTTCTACCGTATTTCTAGCAGCAAAAAGTTCTGAGGTATTCAACAGATTTTTTAGACGTGAGTAGAAAAATATGTATAATTTTTAAATACGATAAAATGACTGAGAAGAACGATTTATTGTTGTAAACGTAAATTTAAAATAGAAAAAAATTAGAATTACCTGCATGTAATCTTGAATACACATGTGAGGTTGTGGAGGATTTTTAAAAACACGAGCACCATTGCGCTTGGGTTTAACAGCACCACCAGCACCACCTTCTGTCATTTCGAAACTGGAATAAAATATTTAGAATAAGAACAAACAATTCTCCTTGATAAAATATTGCATTATTGTAATATTATTGTATTATTCACATTCAGGGTTGTTACAGAAGTCGGATTTCAAAATTCCAGGACATTTCCAGGTTTTTCAGGTCAACTTTTGACAAATTTCTAGGACAACATGAAAAAAAATTCTATTCAAAATTTGAACTCAAATCCATTTTAAAGAATTGTACTGTTTTCAGTATAATTTCCAAGCCTATAATTTTACCATAGGGTCGCATTAGTTTGAGAAAAGTCGCAAAATTAAAAAAATGTGTGAATACTTACAAACATTTTTTAAAAATCATTACTTATGATACTCTAATACGTTTTGGTAATATCTTCTCGAAAAAAGTGGTGTAACAATATGCCTAGAAAATCTGGCAATCATTGTTGTTGAAAACCTGATTGGCTTTGCATTGCTTGAAGTTGTTTTATATAAATTTAAATTGAATAAATAAAATCTAGTACTAATTCTTTTTGATAAGAAAAATTATAGAAAATCTTATGCGAACTGAGGAACATTATTCTTTTTTAATACTGTTTTCGGTTAAATAAAAAATTTCAAATTATTTAATGTATTATTGAAAATATTATATATGTGTTATGTTAGTGCTTATCACTGGTAATTAGTATATTTAAAGACAAATTTTCATGTAAAATCATAACATTTTGAAGAAGACTTACTATTTCCAACAATTTTCGTTACATTCGCATTTGCCACCGAAAATTGGCATTTTAAAACAAATTTCGTTAAAAAAAATCATTAACAAGATTCCATATTTTCAACAACTTTAGGCTATGTTATTCAGTGTTTTACGCCGGAAATTGGTTCTTTTAAATAAAAATCATTCAATTTCAAATTAAATTTACCATCTTAAACAATTTTATGTTATATACGTCTTTTTAATCGGAAAATTCGTATTTTTAATGAAAAATGCATAGATTTTAAAGATACAAAATTTTTTAACAACTTTCGACTTTCGGTTATTTAAGCATTTTTGACCGGAAATTGGCATTTTCTGTTGCGCTGAGATAGAAATACCAATTTCTAACTTACTTTTGTAACTACGTTACAATTTCTAAAATACCAAAATTAGAAATATCAAGTTAAAAATGTCAATTTCGTCGAAAATAGGTACTTTTAATAAAAAATTATTAGATTTCAAAGAATATTTACAATTTTTCCAAAACTTTAGATTATGCTGGTGTATTTCACCTGAAATTGGTATTATTTTCAACAAAAATAATCAGATTTCAATTCAACTATTTTTTGTTCAAAATAGTCAAATTTACAATCTCCAACAATTTTAAATTATGTTAAAAGTTTTTCGTCAGAAATTGAAATTTATTTTTAAAGAATCATTAGATTTGAAAGGCAATTCGTGTTTTTAAACAAACATAAATATAATTTGAACAATATTGACCATTTTTGAACAATTTTAAAGTATATTAGTGTTTTTGGTCGTGAATTTGTATTTTAAATTTAAATTTGTAGAGCTCTTTATTTTAGAGCTCTTGAAAATTCCTTGGAATCCTTAAAAATACCTTAGAATCTTTTAAATCCTTTGAAATTATTGAAACCTACTGGAAGTTCTTTGGAATCTTTCAAAATAACCATAAATATTTAATCTAATGAAAATTTCTTAGATTCGTTTAAAATACCCGTAAATATTTCAAATGCTTTGAAATCTTGTGAAAGCCCTTTGAAATTCTTTTAATTCGCTTGAAATATCCTTAGTATCTTCAAAAATAACATTATACATTTCAAATCTTGTATGTGCTTGAAATTCTGAACGTTCAAATACACGACATTTTTACTGATGGCTTTGTAAATTAGAATAAGTGCTGAAATATTCATTCATTTGTATTGTAAATAATAATAGATTACAAAATAAACTTCGAATGCGTTACTTTAATTGTAGTTGGAATAATATGTGTTGATAAAATAAAACTGAGAAAAAATATTTCGTTCACTTGAACGTTCTGAACTTCAAGTACATAATTTTTTTGAAATCTTTTAAATCTATTGAAGATTCATCGGAATCTTTAAAAAGACCGAAGAATCTTTGAAATCTTTTGAAATCCTTTCAAACTATTGAAACATATTGAGAATTCCTCGGAATCTTCTTAAATGCCCTAGAATATCTAAAATCCTTTGAAATTTTTGTAATGGCTTGAAATATCCTTTGAATCTTTTAAAATAACCTGAAATGATTCAAATAATTTGAAATCCATTGAAGATTCATTGGAATCTTTGAAAATACCGAAAAATCAATACAATTTTAGGTTATGTTCGCGCTTTTCATTTCTATTATTTTAGATAATAGATACTATAAAATACAACATTTTTGTATTATTATGAATTTCATATTGAATTTTAAAAATTGCGTGAGGCTAAACATTAATAATCGCGCTCGTATTCGTTTTATAGTTTACACAAATATTATTCTTTAACAATTTTTTTAATTATGTGGTGAGTACACTCATTATTGGAAATATTACGACTTTTTTGCACCAAATTCGACCCTACGGTAGAATCTAGGAAGCCAATTCTCAAAATATCTTAACAATTTAGCAAAATACCATAATTAGCCAAAGAACTATTAAAAATGTTGATTATTTCCAGAGTTATTCAAATTTATCGAAAATATTGAAATTTGACGTCTTTTTGCAATATCTTTTTATTGAATTTACAATTTTCCTTGAAGTTGGGTTTATTAGATGCAGAATTTAAATTTTAATATTATAAAAAATGAGGCACTTTAGAAACAGCTCAAAAATAGGCGTGTAGATAATTTCCACCGGTACTGTATATAAATTTATTAATCATTGCAAAGTTTAAAAGTTTTCTCGACTATTATTTCATTACAAAGTTTTATAATATTTGAAAAAATTATTAATATGTAATAGTAAAAAAAGTACTAAAAAGTTCATTCAAATCGTTAGAATGTAATTTAATCAATTCCTATCAATCTAAATTTATAAAATAAGCACAAACGTAATAAAATAATTATTAAACCTTCAAAAAGAAATGGCAATACAAATTTCCAGACTTTTTTTTCCAGTTCTTTTTCAAGTTTTGCAGCAATCCTGACATTATTGTTAACCTAGGGAGTGAATTTTCATTCCCTATCATCAAAGCTTCATGAAACAAGATACTATTTGGGATCATCGATCCCCCCTATATTTAACCAGACCGATCTAATTGCTTATGTTCTAATGTCTAATTCTAATTGTCTTTCGTGTCATTCAAAACTAACTTGTAACTTCAAACTTTTCAACAAAAACAAAAACGAATTTACAACAAAAGTTCATCCCAATTGTTGAAATATCAAGCCCGAAAATATGATTTTTCAGGAAAAAGGTTAATTGTCCACTGGACAGTTGCATCTTTAATAAAAAAGAGGAAATTTCAAACCAAGAAGATTACTTTTCTACAAAAAAAATCCAAAAAAATAGATAAATTTTCAACGAAATAGTTGAATTTTCAACCTAGAAAGATGAATTTATAACCAAAAATGTAATAGTTGATATTTTAGCGAAAAAAGATTAAATTTTTACCAAAAGTGATGCACTTTTAAAACCAAAACGAAAAAGTTAAATCTTCAGTGAAAAAATTAATTTCTAACAAAAAGAAAATCACATTTTCGACAAATAATGATTTTTCAGTCATGAAAGAAAAAAAGTTCATCCTGATTGTTGAAATTTCAAGATAAAAAACGAATTATCTGTAAAACAGTTAAATTTTCAACCCGAAAATATAAATTTTTAAGAAAAAAGTTACTTTTAAACCAAATAGTTGTATTTTTAATAACAAAAAAGAGGAAATTTCAAACAGGGAAGATTAGTTTTCTAACAAAAAAAATCGAATTACCAACCAAATAGTTAAATTTTTAACAAAATAATTAAATTTTCAACAAAGCAGTTGAATTTTCAACATTCAAAAATTAATTCATAAACAAAAATGCAATATAGTTTATATTCCAGCGAAAAAGAGATGGAATTCCTATTAAAGAGGTGAATTTTAAAACCAGGAAGATGAATTTTAAAACCAAAAGTCGAATTTTTAACAAAGAAGAATAATTTTCTACAAAAAATGGAAAAGTTGAATTTTCAGTTTAAAAAAATAATTTTTAACATAAAGAAAAACGAATTTTCGACAAATAATGATTTTTCAGTCATGAAAGAAAAAAAAGTTCATCCAAACTGTTGAACTCTCAAGCCAAAAAGACGAATTTTTACAAAAATAGTTAAATTTTCAAGGATAGAGTTGAATTTTCAACTAAATAATTGAAATTTCAACAAAGCAGTTGAATTTTCAGCCTACAAAGATGAGAACATAACCAAAAAGGTAATAATTGATATTCAAGCGAAAAGGATAGAATTTGTACCAAAAGAGATGAATTTTAATTTTTAATTTTCAGTAAAAAAAATTGATTTTCAACTAAATAATAAAATTTTCATCAAAGAAGATACATTTTCAACTAAACAGTGACATTTGTAGCCAAGAATAACTTTTTAACAAAATGATTGAATTTTGAGCCAATAATAAATTTAACTAAAAGAATAATCGTCCGGAGGAGGCGACTGCAAAAAAAGAAATAGAAATAAAAGATATTTCTCATAAAAATATTGTTTTAGGTTGGCCGTAAAACTTCAGTTTAAAAATTCCCTAAGTTTTCTCCGACCAATTTTTTATTTTCCCTGAATATTAATATTTAAAGACCAGAATCTTAACCTTGTAACACTTTTAACACAGAATATTTTATAAAACGGAATAAAACAATTTCAAATTGAAATTAAAAAATGTATTACTCTTGACAGTTATTTAAACTGCCTCTTACAGAAATTCCCTGACTTTTACCAGATTTTTTTTCAAATTCCCTGACTTTTCCCTAATTTCTAGGGTTTCCCTGACTTTCGACCTCCCTGCTTTCAAAAGTCATGTAATTTTACAACAAATAAATGAAGTTTCATTTTTTTCGACGTAAAGAATGTACAGTATCAGATTTATCCAGAATGTACTTTTCATTGTTTTTTTTTTCAGTCTAGAGAACGAGACTTTTCAGGCGTTGCTTCGAAGGCGATGAAAACGTCAAAACTATGATAAAGGATTCGAGAGCCAAGTCTCTAATTCGCAAGATCGAATTTGCGTCACTGGTCTATAAAATCGATAATCCGCAAGCTCGAAAACTCGGAATTTCCAAAAGGACACCTTCCCGAATTAAAAAGTGGCACAAGCTTTTGTAAAGAAGGGTTGGGAAGCTCGAAGACGAGGTTCTTGGACCATTGGAATAAAAAAAAGTGCCCTCGGGATTGTAATCGTTGTCGACCCTGAGATGCGAAAATGAGAAACAGATATGGGGAACTGAGACGTACGATTTTGGCAAAGTTAAAAAAGGAATGAATTCGCACTCGGAGCGTAGGAAATTGAGGATTTCGTCGTGCAAAACACTCGCGGGGTTAAGTTGAGACTCGACTGAGTACAGAAATAGGATTAATTTTACGGTCTCCTCGACATATCGAGAGCCTCTCTCTTCCTCTCTGTGCTGCTTTGGCCACCGCGGATTCGCGGATTGTCAACATAACCTAGACAATGGTGATGGAATTTGCTAAACGAAACAGTTCCAGATAGTTGGATCCGCGACTCGACGAGAAAGGAGGGGAAACGAGTTTGAACGGTTTGAAGCTATTAGGATCTTCCTTTTAGAAGAAGTTGTGATGCTTTGAGATTTGGAGGTTAAATAGCTTACCTGGATCGGGTGTCTTGGAGTATAAAAAAGGAACAATTATGTCGGCACGCACTCGACAATTCACATTATCAAAAACGCTGGAAGAAAATATGCATCGGTCGACTCGATCCTTTTGTTATTATTTTTTATGGCTATAAGAACGAACGCTGAAGGCAGAACGCTCGAACGGCTGGAACGCAAGGTGCGATTGGGTGCGATTTGAGAACAGTGAGTGAGCGCGTGCGCAAACTGCTGGAAAGTGTCGCACTCTGGGAGTCGCGGGAAGATTTGAAATGGGAAGGATTGTGAATGGGACGAAAATCAATCAGGTATTTATGGTTGATTATGAGCCAATCTGTTTAGATTATTGCATTTTCCAATTAGGAAAAGAAACAATCAAGAATTTAATGTATTTCCAAAATTGCTAATATTTAATGCATTCTTTCAAAAATTTTAAATAAAAAATAGATTTCTTTCAATAAACTGAGGTAAAATAATTAAAGACTCAGTTAAAAGAATTCTGAAAATATTCATGAGCAAACCCTGCAGATTGGAACAAATCATGAGCTTAGTGTCTATTTAAAAATGGTTTAAATTAAGATCGAAAAGAAATCTATTTTATCATGAATAATTTTATGCAAAATGAGCATGAAAAAGATTCACAA
>JAABKJ010001596.1:0-30221 GCA_011634705.1 Andricus grossulariae
AGTTCAGAAATTTTAGTTTACTTTAAAGTACTGTTCTTTGCATTTTAACTTGATCGATAAGTGTCACAAGACTTTTTCTTAGAACACTTCAGGGGGGGTCTGCTCAGAACTCTTGGAACTCTTAAAATTTATTAATTGAAATATTTTGCTCCACTTTAACGTACTGTATTTCTATGAATTTTGACTTAATCGAAAAGTTTTATAAGAATTTCTGCTTGATCTCTTCTGGAGGGGGAGGGGCAGAACTCTAATCAGAACTTTCGGAAATCGCAAAACTTTAAAGTTCAGAAATTTTAGTTTACTTTAAAGTACTGTTCTTTGCATTTTAACTTGATCGATAAGTGTCACAAGACTTTTTTGTAGAACTCTTCGGGGGTGGGGGGGGGTCTATGAACAGAAGTTTTGAATTTCAAAATTTGTAAATTCGAAAATTTTGAATCTCTTTAAGGTGCGGTAGGCCTATGAATTTTGACTAATTGAGAAGGGTCACCAGACTTTCTCGTAGAACTCTTTGGGTGGAGGGATCAGATCAGTACTTTAGGAACTCTAAACGAGAAATTTGTCACAATTTTTACATTTTCAAAATTTTATTTTTTTTAGCTCATTGATTTTTTATAGAACTCTAGAACTCTTTTAGAACTAAATGATCTTGCAAAAAAGTTGAATTTTTAAAAAGTGGGGAGTTACCTTTTATGAAATTGACCGGAAAAATATTTCAAAAGCATCAGGAACTCTACGACTATGATAAATCTACTCAGAACTCCAAGAGAAAGTTCACTTCTGCAGCAGTAGTGGCGTGTGACGCCCCCCCCCCCTCCTCATTTCCGAAAAATGAGTTTTTGATCCTTCAGGCGTCAAAACCATTGCTAAAACCTTTCAAGGATTCTAAAAATCTATTGAAGAGGTACTCAAAAATCTAAAAAAAATTCTTAATTTTTAACAGTGGGTGTGCATTTGCAAGTCGCTTTTGATAGGAACCATTTTTTTTACAAAAGTATTTTGTCCTATGTGTTCTTTCATCAAAACTATTCATTGATTCTGGAATAAACAATTCTGGAAGTATTTAGGTCTAAAAATAATTTCATCGTTTTTTTAAAACAATTTTTTGAAAAACTCATCGGTCATTTTTCAAAATCTGGATCAGTGATTCAATTTCCATTAAAATTAGTATTCCAAAGTTTTCGGGGTCGCTTGATTTATGTTTGATAACAAACTTTCCAATTTCAATTTGACTAATCCACAATAGGGAATTAACCATTTTTAAATGGTCACAATTTGATGATGAAGGGTATCCTAAGCTTTTTGGGGTCGCCTAATTCAGAAGTAGTGATGGAATTTATCAATTTAAAATTGCTTATTTAATACATGAATTAAGTATCCAAAAATATGTGTTTTGAAGATTTAAACATTAAATTCAATCCATTTTAAAGATCTACAAGTACAAATTCCTAATTTTTTTCAAGAGTCTTACATTTTTAATCTTCAAAATTAAAGGAATTTCAAATGTAAATCGTCGAAATTACAAAATTTTAATTGGTCAATATTATAACTTGCATAATCTTTAATTGTAAATTTTGAAAATTAAGAAATCTTTAATTTTAAAAATTTGCTATTCAAAGCTTTACAATTTTGAAAAGTTGAAATTGAAAATCCCTAAATTTTGAAAACATAGTATGTAGTTTTAAAGGTTTTTTGGAATAGTTGAATTTTTAAGATTTATGATTAAAACGTCTTCAATTTTATCGATTTGGTATTTAATATTCTTCAATTTTTAAAACTTACAATTGAAGATTTATTGATTCTTAATGTTTACAGTTTAAAATGATGTAATTTTGAACTTTTTTTCGAAAGTGAAAATTTTCAATATCCACAATGGAAAATTCTTTAAATTTAACGTTTTACAATTAAAAATTCTTTAATTTTTTAAATTTACAATTAAAGATTCATTAATTCTAAATGTTCATAGTTTAACATGATGTAATTTTAAACGTTTTTTTTTTAATATGTAATTCAAGTTTGAAGACTTAAAATGGAAAATTCTTCAATTTTGAATATTGGCAATTGAAGATTCTTGAATATTTGATATGTATAATAAAAAAACTATGCAATTCTGACTGCTTCCTTGAACTAGTTCAATTTTGAAGATTCAGAATTCAAAAATATTCAATTGTGAAGATATAAAAATGAAATTTCAAAAATGCTTAAATTTTGTCAAGAGTTTTTAATCCTAAATCTTTCAAATTGAAACATTTTAACATATTAATCATCAAAATTACAACATTTTGAATTGTCAAGCTTAAAACTTTCATCATTTTTCCTTAAAATTTGTTTAATTAAAAGCTCTTCAATTATCGAAATTTAAAGATTTAGAATTCAAAGTTCTACAATTTTGATAAATATAGAATGGACAATTCTGCAATTTGCACTATTTATATGTTAAGGGTATGCAATTTTGAAAGTTTTTTTGGATAGTTAAAGTTTGAAGATTTACGATTGAAAATTGTTCAATTTGAAAGATTTTCGATTTAAAATCATTCAATTTTTAAGAATTGCAATTAATTCTGAATGTTTAACATTTGAAATTATCTAACTTTGAACGCTTTTTTGGAATGCGTAGTTCAATTTTGAAGACTTGAATGGAAAATTCTTCGATTCTTCATATTTGCAATGAATGGATCCTAATATTTAATATGTTTAATTGGAAATGATGCAATTTTGAAGATTTAAAATTGAGAATTTCTCAATTTTATAGGTTTATTTGAAAACTCTTCCATTTTGCTGAGAGTCAAGTGTTTTCAATTCTGAATCTTCCGAGTTGACGAAATTTCAAATGTAAATCATCAAAATTACAGAATTTTTTATTGTGATTTGGTAAAAAGAGCAACAGATAATCGCTAAAAATACATCAAATTCTCATCGCACGTTTAAGAAAAAAATTAGGGGAAATTTTTTTATTTAAAGTTCTCTTGTGTATAAGTTCGGCAAACTTAAAATCGATATAAAGAATAATACTTTTTTTGAGACATACTTTCAAAAAGTAAAAGACAGAATTCTTATTTTAGTAATCCTGGTTGCGAAAATCCTTCTCAAACTTAGCAACTTGTAAAAGGAGAACAAGGAATAGTCCATTTTTCACGTACTTAACACTTGTTTAATATTTTTTATTTGAAATAATCTGTATTTTATGCTTTTGATCAATATGATGAGAGAAAAAAAACTTTACCAAATTTTAAAACAATTCAATAATTATTCACAAATATATCAGGCGCGGAAGCAGAAGTGACCTTTATAGGAACATTTGGCCTATGGTAATTCTGAAACGTTTAAAATTTTTTTATTCCCCCATAAGATCCCAAGATACAAGTTATTGCATTCTGAAAATAGCGGAATAAATTTTCAATTATTTTTGTACTCTATGAGCCTTGAAAATGTGATTTGCATACGTATTAACACTGTACTGAGCAGTTTAATCTAGAACTTATTTTTTAAACTCAAATAAAGTCAGTATTTTTAGAGACATTTCCATTTTTTCAGAAGTGATCAGCATTTAACATTTTTGAATACCTCCTGGATAGTTTTTCTGTTTAAAAACATAAAATCGTGAATAATACACGTTCATGAACAATTTTTATAAATATTTTTGATATTATGCAGAAAGCACAGCAATTATTTTAAAAAGCTCACGTTTACATCCTACAGATTTAATTTGCATAGAAGCTGATCCAATTTGGGAATTAATTTACACGCATTCTATATCGAGTCTGATAGCCTTGTTTGAAATGCAGAAAGATCAAATTTCCCTTTTATTTGATATTTTTTGCGTCAAAAGCTGGCGTAATATTTAAATTTAAATCAGTTATAATCAGAATAATGTAAGAATAAATAAATAAATCATGTAAAAATCATGTTTGTTTTATTATTTAGTGTTTTTAACAATAGTATAATTATATGAGATATCCATCAAAATGACTGGCAATGCTTTCATACAGATTTCGGATTTTTTATTTGAAGAGAAAATTACGCTTTAGAATGATCCGATTCTAAAAATCATTAAGTTTATACGAATATTTGAATTACGTAAATCTAAATAAAAGCTTTTTCAAGGTGAAAAAAATGTCCAAAGCCATAAAGTTCTTTAGCCTCATATAAAAAAAATTTGAATTTGTCTTCCACCCTGAAATTCTAAATTTTTGAAAACATTGTTTGTTGGTCCTAGGAAGTTATCCATCTTTCAGAAGTAGGAGTCGGAACTAGGTCAATCTATAAAAACAGTTTTAGAAACAAAATTATTTACAAAGTTCAATACTTGTTTCTTTTTAGGTAAAATTTAATTTTTTTAACTGAAAGTTTAACTATTCCAGATGAAAATTCATCAATTGGGTTGAAAATGTAACTTTTTGGATAAAAATTTTATTATTTAGTTGAAAATCTTTTTTCTTGGAATATCACCTAGGTGGGAAAATTATATATAGTTTACGTATGGTGGACAAAATTATATATAATATTCCCCACTATGCATAATTTTTTCGCTAAGCAACTATCACATTTTTCGTTGGAAATGAATCTTTTTTGGTTGAAAATTCCACTACTTGATTGAAAGTTTAGCACTTTTGTAAAAGATTAATTTTTTTTGTTAAAGATTCATCATTTTAGTTCAAAAATTCATCTTGTTGGTTTGAAATGTAAGTATTTCGTTAAAAATCCATTTTTATTTTGGTTAAATATCATTTTTTCTATACTAGCAATTAAACTGTTTTACTTTTCGTTAAAAATTTATCTTATTCAGCTAAAAATTCAACCGTTTACTTGAAAATATAACTGCTTGGTTGAAAGTTGAACTCCTTTATTGGCAATTAGTTGTTTTCTTTGTTCAAAATTGTTATATTTTGTTGAAAGTCATTTTTTTTCTATAAAGTTAATCTTCTTTCTTGAAAATTAATCTTTTTACTTTAAAATTCAACCATTTTGTTGAAAATGTAATTCTTTTGTTGAAAAATTATTACTTTGGTTCAAGATTTATCAATTTAGTTAAAAATTCATCTCTTTTGGTAGAAATTGGATCTCTTTCTTAAAAACTCCACCTACTTTTGGTTGAAGCTCAAGTATTTTTGCTTGATAATTCATATTTTTCTGATACAAATTTCATTATTTGACTGAAAATTTAATTATTTTGTTAAACATTTTTTTCATGAATCATGATTTTGATTAGATGTTATTATTTGTTTGACCAGTTCACCAATAAATAATAACATCTTATTAATTTTATCGCCTGTTCGACATCAAATAACAACATCTAATCGTCATTTTAGTTGAAAATTCATTTCTGGTTGAAAATTGTACTCTTTTTTTCAAAATTCGTTTTTGAATTGAAAATTATTTTTTTAATGAAGAATACAATTTTCAGTTGAACTGTTATCTTGAACACTGATTTTTGAACGATAAAATTAATAGTCTGGATTGAAAGTTCATGTTTTCGATTGAAATTTCAACTCCTTTTTTGAAAATTTAATTATTTAGTTAAAATATTTTTGTTGTTGCTGAATCATCATTTTATTTGAAATTTCATCTCTTTGGTTAAAAATTGAAATATTTATTTAAAAATTCGTTTATGAGTTGAAAATTTATTTTTTATCATAAAGTTTAACCATATTAGAAAAAGACTTATGATTTGAAAATTTAACTATTTTGTTGAAAATTCGTTGAAATTCACTGAAAATTTATCTATTTCATTTTTGGTTAAAAATTGATCTTAACTGAAAATTAACCTATTCTATTTTTGGTTGAAAATTGATCTTTTTTGGTAAAAAAACTCAACTGTTTGGTTCAAAAGTCCTATATTTTGTTGAAAATTCGTATTTTTTGGTATAAAATTGATTTTTTTCAGTAAAAAAATTAAACTATTTGGTTAAAAACTAATGTCTTTTGTTAAAAATTCTTATTTTTGTTCGAAAATTCAACAATTTTGTTGAAAATTCGTTTTTTTTTTTAAATCACTGAAAATTTAATACAACTACTTCATTGAAATTCGAACTCTTTTGTTGAAAATTCATTTGTTTTTGTTGAAGATTTATCATTTTAATTCAAAATTCATCTCGTTGGTTAAAAATATAATTATTTCGTTAAATATTCGTTTTGAGGATTGAAAATGTGACTACTTGGTTGAAAGTTGAACTCTTTTGTGGAAAAATTCATATTTTTGGTTTTTAGTTTAAAATTTGACTATTCCATTGAGAATTCTTTCTTCATTATAAATAATAAAAATTAGAAACTAATAAAAGTGAATTTAATTTGCTCACTGAATCACTAAAATAGGACAATAGAAGCATTTTAATTGATATCTTGATAAATTTTTTAATAGTGATCTTAGGAGTTGAATAATCCGCTGCTTGGAAAGTTGAACCGCAGCCAAATTGAAGACTGTAAAAATTAAAAGGATTAACTGAGCTGGAGTGTTCCGTAAATTTTCTTAGAAATAGAGAATAAACTTGAAATAAAAGCCAATGTCCTGCAGAGAATAGAGGGTGATTTGCGTAGCGGAAGGTCTTAAAATAGCGATTTTTTTTACGTCGATGAAGGCAAACATAGATTCAGAAGACAATGCCCGTAAATTAAAGCCTTTGAAATAGTTTCCCACCCAGGTTGGTTAAAACAGTACTTTGCACATTTTCTCCATTTTATGAAAATGTATTCCGCTCGAATAATCTATCCTTTAAACATGTAAAGTTCTTTAAGAAATGACCTGAATATACTTAATAGAGTGGTTCAAAAAACGTAAAATTGTATTACTCGTCAGAAAATCATTGAAAATATAAATTATATCTGCATATTTCATTTAGTATTTTAGTGTATGAAGATTGTTGAAAAACTGAATAACAACTATGGGGTAAAAAT
Organism: Andricus grossulariae; assembly: GCA_011634705.1. Lineage (NCBI taxonomy): Eukaryota > Metazoa > Arthropoda > Insecta > Hymenoptera > Cynipidae > Andricus > Andricus grossulariae. The sequence continues at coordinate 6,892 of JAABKJ010001596.1, forward strand.
AAAACAGTTGGAATTATTCCATTTTTAATTGAATGGAAAAAAATATTTCATATCAACATAAAACGTCGCTTTTATAATCGGAATGAAGCCAAAAAAAATAAGATTAAAATTGTATAATTTGACATTTATTTATTTCAACCAAAAAAAATATGATTTTATACTATAAAAGATGAATTTTCAATTCAAAAAGACGAATTTTCAAAAAAAGCACTTAAATTTTCGACCAAAAAAGAAGATTTTTTGAAGAAACAGTTACATTTACGAAAAAATAATTAAACTTTTAACCAAATAGTTAATAGTCAAATTTTCAACCAAATTATTGAATTTTTAACCTGCGAAGATGATTTTCAAACTGCAAAGATGAATTTTCAATCTAATGGTCGAATTAAAAAAAAAACTCCAACCAAAAAACAGTACATTTTCAACCAAATAATTGTTCTTTCAGACAGTTGAATTAAAAAAAAAAAAATTTCAATCCCAAGGACGAATTTTCTTTCCGAATAGAAGAATTTAACCAAAAAGTTGATTTTCTGACCCAAAAAGATGACTCTTAATAAAATGCTTGAATTTTCAACAAAATATTTAAACTTTCAACAAAATAGTTGAATTTTATGTAACGAAAAAGACGTATCTTCAGCCAAGAAGATTGATTCCCTCATTTTCAAATAAATAGTTGAATTTTCAACCAAGTATGGAAAAGTTAAATTTTTCAGTAAAAAAAATAATCTTCAAAAATAAAATAAAATAATTTTTAATTTTTGTTTAATTTTTGTTTTTCACGATGTTTCAACTACAATGATGAATCTCTTTGGTTGAAATTTAGTTTGTTCAAAATTCTCTCTTTTTTTGGTTAAAAATTAATCGCTTTATCTGAAATTTAACAACATTCAATGGAATTGAAGAAAATTTCCCAAACATTATAAGGATTCTTAAGAATTTCGTAGGGTTCGAAAGGTTTTAAGGTATTTTTAGTGCTTCCAAGGGACACTACAAAATGTAAAAGGATTTTCATGAGATTTAAAAAAATATCGAAAATTTCTAATAATTTTATAATAGTTCTATACATTTCAAAGAATTTCACGAAAATTAAGGATTCTATGGATTCCAAAGATTTTAAGAGATTTAAAAGTATTTCAGGGTATTTCACAAGATTTTAAAAATTCCATGCAGCTTTGAAGACTTTTAAAATATTTAAAAGGATTTCATACAGGATTTATAAGATTTCACGATATTTTAAAAAATTTAAAAGGATTTCAGAAAATGTACAACGTTTCCAAATATTTCAAAGTACTTTGAAAGAATTTCAATGGATTTTTTAAGATTGCCGAGGATTTTAATAATTTTAAGGTATTTAAAGGCTCTCAATAAGGTATTTTAAAGCTTTTCACAGGATCGCAAAGAATTTGACAGGACTTCAAATGTTTCCAGAGATTTCAAGGAATATCATCATATTTCATGTAATTTGGTTTTAAAATATTTTGATGGATTCTAAACAATTGACTCACAAGAATTAACGGATTTCGTGAAATTTCGAAGTTTTCAAGAGTTTTTAGAGGATTTTAGGGGTTTTTAATGATTCCAAAGAATTTTTTATAGATTTCAATAATTTGCAGTCATTTCAATGGACTTTAAAGATTTCAGGACATTTTTAAAACGTCCAAGGAATTTTATTATATTTTCAACGATTTCAGTCATTTTAAGGGATTTTAAAATCTCTCAAGCTATTCAATTAAAATTTCAAACAATGTATTCATAAGAATAGAGAGCTTTCGTAGGAATTCAAATATTTCGACGTATTTCCAAAGATTTTTAAGAACTTTACAGATTTTAGGATATTTTGAAAGGTTCCAAGCAATTTTCAATTGACTTCAATAATTTGAAAGGATTTCAAAGAATTTTACACATTTTAGGGTATTTTTGAACATTCAAATAAATTTTTTAAAGTTTCACATAATCTTAAGGGAGTTTCAAATATTTTAAGGGATTTCAAGCATCTTAGGGTATTTTAAATATATTTCAAGAATTTGAAGGGGTTTCCTAAGAATTGTACAATATTTAGGGTATTCAAAAATGTTCACAGGAATTTTAACGAGCTTCATCAATTTTCAAGGGATTTCAAAATATTTTAAAATATTTGAAATATCCTGGGCATTTTTAATAGATTTCAATAATTTAAAGGGACTTGAAATTATTTCGAAGAGTTTAAAGTATTTTTAAGATCGCCACGGAATTTTCAGGAACTTTGCAAAATTTCAAATAATTTCAAAAAATTTTAAAGGATTTTAATTATTTTAGTGTATTGCAAATGATTTCAAGGAATTTTCTAAACATTTCATTATTTGGAAATTATGGAATGATTTGATAGGTCTTAATGATTCCTTTTTTTCTCATATTTTTACATTGTCAGTTATTTACATTTGTACTTTAAGTTTAATAGAACATTAATTAGTTTCATATTTTAGATTTATTTATAAGGATTATATTATATTTAGTAATTCTGATCATGTCGCAAAACATTATAACAAAAGTCAAATATTACTTTAACTTCATTTAAAATTATTTCTAAATTCAAAAATGAGATGAATATCGATTTTTGGCCATTTTTCAACTAACTTAATTTGTTGCAAATAAATTTTTTGTTGCCGTATGACAAGGTCATGCAATAAAAATTGTATAATTTTTAAGAATATTTTTACTCTCAATTAACCCTACTCCCCCTATATTTCCCTACTTTTCCTTCCCTTACTTCATCCTTCGACCTCTTTTCCAGCTTCTCCCTTCTCTTTCCCCCTCTCCTCGCTTCGCCAGCTAAAACTCTACTTCCTCTACTTCCGTTTCCTATTCCTCACTTCCCCTTTCCTACTCACGCCTTTTTCTAATCATTTCCCCAACTTCCCTTCACTGGCTCTCACATCTCCTACTTCCCCTTCCTAATTTTCCCTATTTCCCGTTCAATAACTTTCCCTCCACAATTTCCCTCTATTTCCCCTGCTTGATACATTTCCCCTCCCCTGATTTCCCCTCGCTTCACCTGCTTCTCCTTCCGTCACTTCTCCTGACTTCCCCTCACATCCCAACCTTTATTTCCCCTCACTTTCCCTATATCACCTCTTCTCATACCCCCTCACTTCTCCCTCCTCTTATTTTCCCTACTTTCTCTCCCATCATTTCCCCTACTTCCCCTATTTCTCCTCCACTCATTCACCCTCCTAACATTTCCTATCGCTGCCCATATATTCACGTACCTCCTTTTCCCTCGTTTCTCCTACTTTCCTTTCTCTTATTTCCCCTTACTTCTTGAAAGGTCGCCAATCAACCCTATTATGCAATTAGGTCAACTTTTTATAATGAAAGTATTAATCAGACTGAGGCATAAAGTCCCTTTTTTCATTGAGCAATGTCGTATAATTCTAGAACAATTATAGGATGTTTCCTTTGTCGAGGAAAATTCCTTTAATTTAGGTATAAGTGAGTTAAGACACTTATAGCCAGACCTGTTCTGTATGAATGAAAAATTCCGTATCAAGATTATCAAATTAAAACTTATATTTATTGAAAAGAACATTCTCTTAATTTTAAGTTGATGCGAGAATAGAAAATATTTGTTGATTTGAGGCGTATCGATTGACCTATGATATTGATACATCTTATTGTAGAATAAGGAAGCTATGGTTATGCATAATATTTGACAAAACGGTTTCTTATGGTAAAACCTTTTTCATCAACGTAATTCAAAATTGATATAACAATGGAAAAAATTCCTTCATTCGAAGCAAATCGATTGCCCTATAATATTAATACCGTTTTTTTTTTTTATTAAGGAAGTTATGCTCATTTGTAATATTTGAAACATTTGTTTTAAACATAAAAACCTTTCTTCGTCGACATAATTCAAACTTGCTGCATGCATAGAAAAGACTTTTTGATCATAAATTTTCAAATAAAATAATTCTGACAATTTTTGTAAGAAAAATCATAAAGCTGGGAAAGGGATAGGGTGCGACAGAACTTCTTCCTTCCTTTTTCCAGCTCCAAAAATTACCATTTCTATTACAAAATTCAATTTGTCTCATTTGTCATTGTACCTTTATATTTTGTTGTATTATTTTGTAATTTTGTTCCTTTTTGTAAATTTCTATTTTCAAATTGATCAAAATCCCCTTTTTTAGGAATTCTCCCTTTTTCCCTGTTCTTAAGAACGTGTCTACTAATCTATTTTTGGTACGAAATATATCTCGATTGGTTAAAAATTCTACTATTTTGTTGAACATTTAATTATGTTCTCAAAAATGAAACTATTTTGTTGAAAAGTCAAATTTTTGGGTAAAAAATTCAAATAATTAGTTTAAAATCTGTTTTGGTCGAAAATTCGTCCCTTTTAAGTTCAAAATGCAACTGTTTCGTTGCAAATTAAACTATTTGTTTGATGATTTAACTATTTTATTGAAAATTCGTAATTTTTGGTCGAATTTAACTTTTTTTCAATATAAATGAAAAGCTTTTTTACTTGAAATATCATATATTACATGGTTCATTGAAAATTAATCTTTTTTGGTTAAAAATGAATGCCTTGGTTCAAAATTAAACTACTTTCTAAAAATTCAATGTTTTTTCTTAATTTTACATTCATCATTTTAATTGAAAATTGACAACAATTTGTAAGAAACTTAAACTATTTTTATGAAAATTTAACTATCAGGTAGATTACCTTTTTGTTAAAAACTCATATTTTTGGCTTCAAAATTCAAACATTTTGTTAAAAATTTATTTATTTCGTTGAATAATCGTCTTTTTGGTTGAAAATTTAACTATTTGGTTAGAATTTTAACTAAATATTTTCTTGACAGTTTAATTATTTGGTTAAAAATGCAATTATTTTATTAAAGTTATCTTTTTGATTAATTTTTCTTTTAACCGAAAATGTAACAATTTTATTTTTGTCCGAAAATTTATCCTTTATAAGTGGAAAATGCATCGATGTGGGTTGAAAATTCAACTATTTTTTGAAAATGCAACTATTTTGTTAAAAGTTTAATTATTCTGTTGAGAAATCAACTATTTTATTAATGTCATATTTTTTGCCTGAAGATTTATTCTTCAAAATTCATATTTTTGGTTAAAGATTCATAATTTCAGTTAATAATTCATCTTTTTGGTTGAAAATTCGCTTTTTAGTTGAAAAATAATTTTTACAACTATTTGGTTGAAAATTCAATTGTTAGGTTGAAAATTAAATTCGTAATTGAAAATTCAATTCGATTTTTAAATCGAAAATTCATTTTCTCCGTAAAAGTTCAACTATTCTACTTCGGGGTAAAGATGTCTCTTCATGAGTGTAAAAATTCAACTATATTGTTGAAAATGTATGAAATGTGTTCAAAATTACATTATTTTGTTAAAAACATAATTATTCTGTTGAAAGTTCATTCTTTCTGATTGAAAATCAATCTACTTTGTCAGAAAATAAAATAATTTGTTGAAAATTTATGTATTTTGTTGATAATTTGTCTTTTATAGTAGAAAATGAATCTTTTTGGTCGATAATTCAATCATTTTGTTGAAAATTTAACTGTTCTGTAGAAATCTCCTTTTTTGGCTTATAGATTTTGAATGAAATTATTTTTTTTCATTAACTAAAGAATATTTCCCAATTAAAAATTCAACTTTTGTTGAACATTCGTCTTTTTTATTTAAAAATTTATTTCTATTAGTACAAATTTCATCTTTTTCCATTAAAAATGCAACTATTTGTTCAAAAATGAATTTTTTTTTCGGTTGAGGATCCAACTATCTTGTTGAACACTCTTCCTTTTTGTTGAGAATTAGTCTTTCTTGGTTAAAGATTCAACTACTTGGCTGAAGGTTGAACTACTTACTTGCTATTCATAAAAATAGTAAGATTTCACCAAACCTTCCTACAATTTAATTAATCTTACGTTGTTTTTAGAAGAACCTTGAACAAATTGACGGTAAAAATTTAGTCGGTAAATATTACGTAAAATAAGAGGATTGGTAAAAACTTACGGACCCTCACAAAGGCGAGTACGTGGTTCAAAATTTCAGAGAAAAACTGTATTTAATTTATGCACAGCCCCAAAGATTGACAGCTTTTTTTGTGCTAAATTCTAATAATAATTCTGTTTTTTTTAATTATCATACTATTATCATAGTTCTCGAAGATATCCTCCTGAAATTCATTGGAAAAATCATTCTAACGAATACGTAAGTTTATTGTCTTTCAGAAAAGTCAAATTACTTGAAATTATTTCAAAAAAGTATCCTACTCCTTTTACGTATAAAGCAATAAATTAAACGTATTTACTAAGAGTCACATTACGTATTCTATTTGCAAATGAAGATTACGGATTCCATATCTAATTAAAATGGAATTACGAGAATTATAAACAAAATAAATTATTTTGTAATTATGTAAATATCGTACTTGTATTGTAATTATCATTTCTACAATAATTAAGTATAGATGATTTTAACTACATTCCTCTCGTTTGAATTTTATTCTCGATAAAAATATTTCGATTAAACTTGCAGGTTGAACAGTGATTGAATTCGTTAATTTAGAAATAAAATTTACAATCGCAATGAGTTTTGTATAATTTATTATACATAGTACATTGAGCGAATAATGAAAAAGGTAATTTTCAATCACATAGTTTAATTTTTTACGAAATTGTTGCAGTTTCAAGCATAAAAGGCTAATTTTCTACAAAACAGCTGAATTTTCAACCCGAGATTATAAATCATTAACAAAAAAGTTTATATTTCGACAAAAAAAGATTTTAATGTTATGTCAAAGACTGTTGAATTCTGCCAAAAAATACGAATTTCAAACAAACTATATTAATTTTTATCCAAGTAGTTGACATTTCAACTACAAAAAATCAATTTTGAATGAAATATGAAAATGGGATAGTCACAGATTTATTTAATAAAATGATTCTTAACCAAATAAACGACTTTTCAACCAAATAGATGAATCTTTAACCATAAAAATGATTTTTTGACAGAAACAGATTAATTTTCAACTCAGCAGCTGCATTTTCAACGAAACGGGAAGTATTTTTAATCAAGAAGATTAATTTTCTACCAAAAAGGACGAACTTTCAACAAAATTCATGAATTTGCAACCAACGGAGATCAATTTTCAACCAAAAATTGAATTGAATTTTAAAGAAAAGAGTGTAACATTCAACCATATAGTTGGATTTTCACCAAAAAATAGAATTATTAAATTTTTAGTTAAAAAAAACAAATTAAAAAAAAAGAACAAAGTTTCAACAAAAAAAAAAGTTTTTTACCGAAAAAAAAACGATTATTTCTCCAGTTGAATTTAACTGAAAAAGACAAATTTGAAAAAACAAGTTGAGTCCACAACCAAAATGATGATATTTTGACAAACAAGATTCATTTTCTACCGAAATAGATGAACTTTCAACAAAATAGATTAATTTTCTTTTCAATAGTTGAATTTTTTACCAAAAATATTAATTTTTATTTAAAAAAATAATTTACAATCAAATAGTTCAATTTTCTACCAAACTGTTGACGTTTCCAACCAAAAAGATAAATTTTCTAGAAAACTGCTGAATTTTCAACAAAAAAAGTTCTTTTACCACCAAATAGTTGAATTTTCAGCTAAAATGATAAATTTCTAACAAGCAAAAAAAAATTTTGTACAAGGTAGTTCAAATTCAAATCAAGTTGCTATTTTAAACCAAAAACTGTTGAATTCAACCAAAAAGAGGAATTTTCTGCCAGATAGTTGATTCTTCAACTAGAACCGAATAATTTTTAACCAAACAGTTGCATTTTTTACCAAAAAGGATCAATTTTCAACAAGGGAGATCAATTTGCTACGAAAAAGATGAATTTTCAACAAAATGCATGAATTTCTAACCAGAAAAGATGAATTTTAACAAAAAATTAAATAGATACATTCTCAGTAAAAAAAATTAATTCTTAACCCTAAAAAAAACGGAAAAATGAAATTCTATATTTTGCATTATTTTTTTGTGCGATAAAAATAAGAATTTTCGATTTTTCAAGAAAATAAAAAAAAGTCTTATAACAATATTGTAGGGAGTTCGAATAGAAGTATTTCTCTTCTCTTTATTTTTTTTATATCGTGGGTTGTTCAGCTCAAAATGTTCATTTTCGTTTGTTTTTTGAAATTTTGTAAATGCTATAACTTCAGTAATTTTCCTTTATCAAAAAAAGTCATGAAAATATTTTTTTTTCGAATTTTTGAGTACTATTATTATATACTCATTAAATTTTCAAATATTGCAAAAAAGTGTTCTCCAAAATTTTTAAAATACGGTCACTGTTTGAATTTTCATCAAAAATGGCTGGCTAATAAACTTCACCTTCATTTTAGGATACTTACCAAGTATATCAAAGCCCAATCCAATACGTTAATTCCTTTAAAAGTTATCCTGCCATCAAACTAAAAATGTACAGACTAACAGGCTAACAGACAGACAGAAAAACAGACAGACATAAATTTTGTAAAACCCTGGTTTTCAAGTTCAGGGGGTCTCAAAACGTATACATTCGACAAAAATTGGAGGATGCGAGGAAGGGCCGGGGGGGAACTCAAATTATACACAAATCTAATATCTTCTCATTATAGGATGAGAATATGAAAAAGAAATTGAACAAAGTAATTGAACTTTCAAGCAATTAGTTGAATTTTTCACCAAGAAAGAGGACCTTTTAACAAAATAGTTGCATTTTCAGCAGAATAATTAATTTTTTAATCAAATAGAATTTTTAACCAAATGGAATCAATTCCGAACTAAAAATATAATAATAGACTTTTCAACCAAAAAAATTAACTTTTAACCAAGAATAGTTAGATTTTCTCTTTAATTCATATTACCTCCATTCACATATGAGCAAAAAAATTAGAAGAAGGAGAAGTTTCTTGAAAACAGGAATAAAAATAAGAGTTCTTGTGAAAAATAGGGAAAGAGTCGATAATCCTTGTATGGTAATCTATAAATTATATCAATGTTCTCAAATGAAAAAAGTATGTAAAGAATTGAATTAGAGTTATTCTCATACTAGTATACTTATATCTAATTAAAGAAGTAAAGAAATTTTTCTTATCCAACTTCTGCAAGTATAGGAAGGGACATTGAAATAAGTAAGAAATAAATTAATTTGATCAATTTTTATTATTTGTAATCGTTTAAACCAGTGGGAGAAGGGACCCACATATGAGAAGCATGGTGCGGTCTGTGAAACTGCACATCCGCACGTCCAAACTAAGTTCTCACTTTTTGCTCAAATGAAGGATAATCAGCACGTAGACGTTTTCCGTGTTCCCTACTCTGGGATACTTTTTTTGTGTAACATCTTGCGTTTTAAATACCTTGAAACAAATTGAAACTGAAATATAAAATTGTGACGCTACCGTCGACGTGCGGTCTCACGGACCTTCTCACAGTGGGGAAAAAGTACATCTTTTGGTTCAAAATACGATTCCGACTGAACCTGTGGACCGATTTGGATGTTTTTTCCTTTTTAAAAAGCTGATAAGATTTCTGAAAGATTTGTCAAGTCTGATTTTTGAATTAGGCTTTAAATATTTGATAAATAAACAAATATGACGAAAAAAATAGCCATTTTTTCTATTTGACAATCCCGGTGTTTGTCAATAACAGGAAAATTGTTGCAATCACCCAAGTTTCATAGAGTAACATTAGCTCAAGATATTCCAATATTATATAATAAACAGAAAATTTTGTTATAAACAAATTATTTCTTGAAAGAATGTTTTCTATGATTTTCCATAATTTTACGTTTTTTTAAGTTACATTGCAAGAAATTTTGATAAAAACACTATGATGATGAATTATATTGAATTATTGTTAATATTATAAACAAATTTAATAAACAAAGGCATTATTCAGGAATTTTTCGACAGAAAAATCGTTTTTTTCTATGTCAATTTTTTTAATTAGGACTTCATGATGATTTTAGCAAAATTCATAATTTTTTTTATTAATCCTATGATTTTTTTAAACAAAATTAATAAACAAATTCATTATTCGGGCATTCGTCGGCAGAAAAAATAGTTTTTTTCTATGTCAGTCCTTTCAGTTGGGGACTTAATGACAATTTCAGCAACATTCATAATTCTTTGATTCATTACATGATCTTTTCAAACAAATATAATAAACAAATGCATTATTCGGGCATTTGTCGGTAGAAAAATTCGTTTTTTTTATACCAGTCCTTTCAGTTGGGGACTTCGTAACAATTTCAGCAAAATTCATAATTCTTCGAATAATTTTATGATTTTTTTAAACAAGTATAATAAACAAATGCATTATTGGGGCATTTGTCGACGGAAAAATCCTTTTTTTTCGATGTCAGAATTTTTAATTGGGATCGTTGTAAGAAATTCCGCAACATTCATGATCAGTTGATAAATTTTATGATTGTTTCAAACAAATTTAACGAACAAATGCATTATTCGGGCATCTGTGGGCGAAAAAATTCGTTTCTTTTGATGTCAGTCTTTTTAATTGGAAACTTCATGAAAAACTTTCTGATAAACTTAAACTTAGAGGACTGAGATTAAATAAAAAAAAATCTTTTTCGTCGACAAATACTCAAATAATGCATATGTTTCATAAATTTGTTTGAAGCATCACAGAATTTATCAACTAAGTATGAGTGTTAATGAAATTATCATTAGGTTTCGAATTAAAAAGACTGGAATAAAAAAAAAACACAATTTTTCCATCGACAGATGCCCAAATAATGCATTTGTTTGTTAAATTTGTTTTGAAAAAATCATAAAATTTATCAACTAATCATGAATGCTGCTGAATTTCTTATGAAGACCTTAATTAAAAAGTCTGTCATCGAAAAAAAAAAGAATTTTTCCGTCGAAAAATTCCCCAATAATGCATTTGTTTAAAAAAATCATAAAATAATTCGAAGAATAATGAATGTTGCTGAAATTGTCATGCAGTCCCCAACTGAGAGGACTGGCATAGAAAAAAAACTAATTTTCTTGCCGACAAATGCCCGTATAATGCATTTGTTTATTATATTTGTTTGAAAAAATCATAAAATAATTTTAAAAATTGAGAATGTTGCTGAAATTGTCATGAAGTCCCCAAGTGAAACAACTGGCATAAGAAAACGAATTTTGCTGCCGAAAAATGCTCGAATAATGCATTTGTTTATTAATATATTTTGAAAAAATCATAGGATTATTAAAAAAATTATGAATTTTGCTAAAATTATCATAAAGATCCTAATTAAAAAAATTGAGATACAAAAAAATGAATTTTTCTATCGAGAAATTCCTGAATAATGCCTTTGTTTGTTAAATTTGTTTACAATATTGACAGTAATGATCTCAAGAAAAAATGTCTTCATCATCTTATTGTTTTTATCAAAATGTCTTGCAATATAACTTTAAAAAACGTACAATTATGGAAAATCGTAGGAAAAATTCTTTCAACAAGTAATTTGTTTATAAAAAAATGTTTTGTTCATTATATAATATTGGAACATCTTCAACTAATGTTACTCTATGAAACTTAGGCGATTTCAACAATTTTCCTGTTCTTGACAAACACCGGGAACGTCAAATAGAAAAAATGGCCATTTTTTTCGTCATATTTGTTTATTTATTAAAAAATTGAAAGCCTAATTAAAAAATCAGGCTTGACAAATCTCTTTAAAATCTTATCAGCTTTCTAAGAAGGAAAAAAACATCCAAATCGGTCCACAGGTTCAGTCGGAATCGTATTTTGAACCAAAAAATGTACTTTTTTCCCACTGTGCGACTGTGCGGACCTATCTCGGCGAAACCACAACTAAAACTAAAGCTACTAATAGCGACATCCTCGAGTATGACCAGGGGTCCGTGAGACCGCACGTCCATTCTTAAATTTTAATCTTAAGTATTGAATTGAAATAAAAGGAAAAAGTGCAATTGGTGCTGTTGGTCTCGATATTCTGTGGTTCCAGACTTTGGGGAGCACGGTGGACGTCTGCGTCGGCTGCAACGGACGGCACCGAGGTTTCCTGGGCCCTCTGGCACCTGGAGGTGTGATTCCCACGGGAGGCCCCGGAATCCTGAACTCCCGCCGCAGTGCAACAGCCTCGAGCAGCGGCTGTGACAGCTTTTACAATCGTCACAGTCCACATCGTCGCTGCTACATGTTGAGGAGCTTAGCCCATGAAACCAAGAAGACTCAAGAGACTCTTGCCTTCAGTAAGCTGAACTCTTCTGACATCGATAAAGTACGAAAACCTAGTTTACTCAGTGTTCAGACCAGTGCTGTCATATTGCACAGCAATGGTCAGAATCGCAAAAGCCCTCTCGACGATAAAGAGGCCAATCTTTCAACCATAAATGGTGTGCAATTTAGCTGAAACTTCTGAGCTCTCCATTCTGCCTCGTAACAGAAATAAGCCCCTCAAATAGATAGTAAGGTAGCCCTTATTTACTTTTTTCAAATAATTTCTTCCCACTCACGATTCTGGTGCGGAAGGACCAGAATTTTCTGTTTTTATTCAAATCAATCATACCAATAGGGAGTTAATCTCTACGTGGTGCTTAAAAAATCTTAATTTTGAGAAACTTAAAGCTTCAGATATTTCAAAAATAGCAAGCGCAACAATTTGGGTGAGAATTGCATTGTCTGTAGTTATTCACTAAGAATGATGAATCAATGTGAAAAAATCGACTAGAGTATTTTAAAGTGAATAGTCTACAGGAACTTTAGAAAGGACCTTAGAAAGCATCCGATGGTCTCAGAAGTCTAATAATAATTAAAAAAAAAAACAATCCAAGAGAGTCAATTAGAAATTCAAGGTAAAGCTCATTTCTGTAGTTTTCAAAGAAATATTTTTAAACTTTTCTCGAAAAAGAACGTTGACTTTCGAAATCATCTGATCATCCCACAAGTTCAAAACATACAAAACCCCAAGATGGCGGCGAATTAAAACTTCCATAAAAAGCTCATTCCTGCTGTTTTCAATGAAATATTTAAAAATATTCCTGAAAAAAGAAATTTAGTTCTATAAAACATTCGATGATCTTAGAAGTCCACAATTTTGAAAAAATCCAAGTTAGTGGTTGATTAAAAATGCATAAAAATCTTATTTCTGCATTTTTCAATAAAATATTTTCAAATTTTACTATGAAAAACGGTGGCTTCAATAATCATCCAATGATTTTAGAAGTACAAATTTTTGAACAAATCCAAGTTGGCGGTCAATTGAAATTTCTGTAAAAAGCTAATTTTTGCAGTTTTCAATAAAATATTTTCAAACGTTCTTGGAAAAAGAATTTTAACTTTTGAAACCACTTGATAATTCCATAAGTTCTACATTTTGGAAAAAATCCAAAAGAGCGGTCAATTAAAGATTCCAAAAATAGCTTATATTTACAGTTTTCAAGAAAATATTTTTGAACTATGCTAGGAAAAGAAGTTCGACTATAGAAATTATTCCATGATCTCTGACGTCCAAAATTTTGAATAAATTCAAGTTGGCGGTCAATTAAAAATTACAAAAGAAGCTGATTTTTGCAGTTTTCAATTAAGTATTTTCAAATATTCCTGGAAATAGAATTTTGACTATTGAAATTATCCGGTCATCTCACAACTTCTACATTTTGGAAAAATACAAGATGGCCGTCTGTTAAAGATAACAAAAATTATTATTGATAATAAACTTTTCTAGAAAAAGAAGTTTGACTGTAGAAATCGTTTAATGATGTGAGAAGTGAACAATTTTTGAAGAAGTCCAAGATTATGTTCCTCCCGTGGAAAAAGAATTGTGACTGTTAAAATCATCCGATGATCCCACAAGCTTTAGATTTTGGAAAAAAAGCCAAGATGACGGCCAATTAAAGGTTCCAAAAAAAGCTATTTTTTGCAGTTTGCAAGGAAATATTTTTCAACTTTGCTGGAAGAAAAAGTTTGACTATAAAAACCACTCGATGATCCCAAAAGTTTCAAACTTTGAAAAAAAAATCAACGTCGTGGCCACTCGAACTTTGAAAATTGTTTTGATTTTATAATTTTCAAGGAAATCGTCTAAAAATTCGCAAAAAACATCATTATATTTCATCATTTTTAGTGGTTAGGAAGAACCAAATTTCGAAAACGCAAAAAAGAAGCTAAGAAAACGGTATAATTCAGAATGATTTCCGGGTAAGTAAGATTTGGAACAAAGTATTTGATCATGAAATATTTATAAAATACCGTTGATACTTGAAAAACGTGGGAAGAGCAATCCTATCTCGAGATAGAGATTTGGTATCACTGAATCGATATAGGATCCCATATAGATGTCCTTTCCGATGCATTCAAATGACCGCCATCTTAGATTTTTTCAAAATTTTATTATTCTTAGTTATTAATTGTTTGGAAGATATTCTTTGGAAAGCATTAGCGCCACAATCGAGAGTGGGAGCAAACGAATGCCCAAAAAAAATTTTTACCATGTGAATAAGGACCACCCTAACAAACAGGTTATAGTAAATTTTGCTACCGCAGTAGATTTTACTGGGCTCTTGGTAATACAACACCGTGAAAATTACTACGATACCTCTCATAATTCTCTTTATATCTATTTTATATAGAAATATAACCAATTTTTTTAATCTAAAGAATTTAACAGTAAGATGCATCCCAATATTTGTAAAAAGTTTGTTTCAATAAAAAAACTGGTTGGATTTTTTTCTATTCATTCATAAATAGTCAATTATGTCGAACAAATCGCTCGTCTTACCAACAGTAACCGTCTCCGCTTAAAGATAGAGATTAATTGAGTTATTTCCACGCATAACCTATTTTAAGTAGATAATACCACTCTTGTTTAGACTAGCGATTTTTGGAACCAGCTTTTCTTTATTAAAACCAATTTTTTCCGATATTTATTTCACTTTCAAATATTGCACTTTTCAAGTAATTTACAAGGGAAATTTTGTTTTCAAATCCTGATCGACTGAAGTTATGTTAATTGAAACAACGAAGTCCTAAACAAATTTTCAATGAGAAACATTCATTGATATTAACCTTCAAATGTTTATAATTTGGAATTGAGACCGTCAAAATTAAAGTGTGAATACTTTGCATTCTTTATTCTTTATTTTAATTTTTCAACTTTACTAAGAAACAGTTAATCCAACAATCTTCATAAAATAAAAATATATTTTTTCTCAATATTTCATATTTTAAAAAGGTTTTTTTAATAAACAAATTTTTTAAATATGATTTATGTCACTGAACCTGACGAATTGAACCCAATTCATCAGTCATATGCATTTCAACGTTTGTGAAAATTTTTTAATAATAAAAAAAACTAGATGGATTTTTTATATTCATTCGTAAATAGTCATTTCGAAAAATGACTTGTATTGCCAGAAGTAACATCTCTACTTAAAGATAGCAAGAAATATAGTTTTTTCATTCTAATGTTTTTAAGTGGATAAGGTTATTTCTGGTCAGACGATATATTTTTGAGACTTCTTTTTCTTTGTTAAAACCAATTATTGTAGATATTCATTTGGTTTCCAAATATTGCAAATTTCAAGTAATTCACAATGAATTTGAATTTGGAACCGTCAACAATGTAGTCTGAATACTTTTTATTTTTCATTCTTCATTTTCGTTTTTAATAAATTTTTTTTTGATATTTATTCAAACATATTCAAGTCGAAAAATCACTTGTCTTTCCAAAGGTGACCTTTTCTATTTAAATATAGAGAGGAATCCCGTTTTTTCATTGCAACTCTATTTTTAAGTGAATAAGTTTATTTCTGATCAGACGAGCGATTCTTGGACCAAGTTTTTCTTTGTCAAAACCAATCTTTTTAGATATCTATTTCACTTTTGAATATTACAAATTTTAGCTAATTTACAATGAATTTGAAATTAAAACTGTCAAAAATGTAGTGTGAATACTTCTTGTTTTTCATTCTTCATTTTCGTTTTTTAATTTTACCATTTTTTGATATTCATTCATACATAGGTATATCTAAAAATCACTCGTCTTGTCAAAAGTAACCTTATCTACTTAAAAATAGAGCGTATTAGAGTTTTTTTCATTCAAACTTTATTTTAAGTGGATAAGGTTATTTCAGGTAAGACAAGCGATTTCTGGACACAGTTTTTCTTTGTTAAAACCAATTTTTTAGATATTCAATTGGTTTCCTAATATTGCAAATTCCAAGTAATTTACCATGAATTAGAAACTGCAACGATCAAAAATGTAGCGTACATATTTTTTATTTTTCATTCTTCATTTTCGTTTTTAATTAAAATTTTTTTGATATTCATTCAAACATATTCATGTCGAAAAATCACACGTCTTGTCAAAGGTAACCTTTTCTACTTAAATATGGAGAGAAATACCGTTTTTTCCTTGAAACTCTATTTTTAAGTGGATAAGTTTATTTCTGGCAAGACGAGCGATTCTTGGACCCAGTTTTTCTTTGTTAAAATCAATTTTTTGAGATATTTATTTTGCTTTCGAATGTTACAAATTTGAAATAATTTACAATGAATTTGCAATTGGAACCTTAAAAAATGTAGTGTGAATACTTTTTATTTCTCATTCTTCATTTTCCTTTTTAATTTTACAATTTTCTTATATTCATTCATACATAGTCATGTCTAAAAATCACTCGTCTTGACAAAAGTAACCCTATCTACTTAAAGATAGAGAGGATTCGTTTTTTTAAATTTAAGCTCTATTTTTAAGTAGATAAGGTTATTTTTAACAAGACAAGCGATTCTTGGACCCAGTTTTTCTTTGTTAAAACCAATTTTTTCAGATATTCATTTCGCTTTCGAATATTGCAAATTTCAAGTAACTCACAATGAATTTGAAATTGGAACTATCAAAAATGTATTGTGAATACTTTTTTTTCATTCTTCATTTTGGTTTTTTAATTATTCCATTGTTTTATATTCATTTATACATAGTCATGCCTAAAAATCACTCGTCTTGACAAAAGTAACCCTATCTACTTAAAGATAGTGATGAGTAGAATTTTTTAATTCAAACTCTATTTTTAAGTAGGTACGATTATTATTGATAAGGCGAAAGATTTCTCAACCATGATTTTCTTTATTAAAATTAATTTTTTCATACATTTATTTCGCTTTAAAATATTGAAAATTTCCATTAGTATATGATAAAAATATTGTTTCTAAATCCTGATCGACTGAGATTTGGTGATTATATAAATCAAAAGAACGAAGGCCTCAACCAATTTTCTATGGGAAGCATTCACTGATAGTTAATTAACAGCACCGCAGCACAAACAACAATAAATTTTGATCGCTGGAAAAAACTTTTAATTTTTATTCTTCACTCTCGTTTTTAACTTGACTAACAAACAGTAAAATGAGCAATCCTAATGTGAATTAAAAATATTCCAACTCAATCTTTTATATTTCAGAATATAGTTATAATAATAATATTTTTTCGATTTACAATATTTATGATTTTAATCTTTTTTGACCTATTTTTTCTAGCTTTCTCAATATGGTGCATCCTATCTCTGCCTAACTTAGAAATCATTCCAACATTTAGAAATTAGGCAAGATTGTATTTTTTTGAATAATTTATTTTCCTCATTTCACAATATAATTTTGCATCCAAAGTTGAATTTATATTTTTAAAGCAGATAATCGACTATTACTGATACATATTGAATAATTTAACACATTGACTGTTTGATGTACCCTAAGACAGGGCTAAGCGGGACACATGGGGTAAAGCGGCGCACACAAAAGATTTCGTGCGCCCCATTTTACCTAAAGGGAATATACCCATTTCTTCAACCAAAAAACAGACAGTAATTTCAACTGCTCGCAGCGTTTTTATCCTACTTTCAAGTATAAACCAAAATTGTTTTTTAGCTTTATATTCTTCTGGAATTTTGAATTAAGTGTGTGACGGTCGTGCAGCGTATTCTGGCAACGGACTGAATACACCTAATTGGACAGCTTCTTCGATCGAGATTCTCTTGATCTGATGGTCTTCGATTTCCATTGTAATTATATGACCAAACTCATCATATATTGGACGAACTTGATTATCGACGTTCCTACCAATTACAGTATTTCCTCTTGCTACTATATCTAAATGAGTTCGGACCGGTTGTGCGCCAGAAACTGGGTTCCGTTCGTCGTAGTAGAAAACGCCAGGAAGCTCTCTTGCCGAAGCCTCAATAGCCCTAAAAACAGGAACTCCAGGCCCGTGTAATGACTCGGCCAGTCGACTAGGACAAACTGAAACACCGGGACAAAGTTTTTACTGAAAACTCAAAATATTATATGTTTTAACATCTAGGGGTGACCTTCCTACAGTAGATAATGATCATACAGTATAGAATCATTAATTATAAGCACAAAAATAAGTAAAATAATCAATTCTAATTTAAATATTCGAGAACATTGTACGCGTTAGACGCGCACTAATTACCCTTTCTTTAGAAAAAAAACTCGGTCCATTTTCCAACATTTTGTTATAGATTTTGCAGAAAATCTTATATAATATAAAAGCGTTGTACATATATGATTTACAGAAGTTTTTTCATTTTAGCGAGAGACTTCCAGTAAATTCAATATGCATGACACAATTCTTTTCATTTATTTACAATTCTTGATAATTATGAGATTATTTTTCTCATTGACAAAATATGTAACTTTTATGTGCATGATGAAACTGGGAAAAGTAAAGATCTATAATGTAACATTTTATTTGATCAAGATAGGCGCATACAACAGTATTTCAATTTATATTCGACATGAGTACAATTAAGTCACTTTATTGTTAATTTATAGACAAAATGGTATTTTTGCAATAAATGAGACATAACCGTTTTTCTTTATTTTCATTGCATTATTTAGATTTAAATAATAGTTTTGAAAATCAAAATTTACCACAAACTGTTAATTTTTGCTCGTTCTGTTAAAAATTTGCGCTTCACTTTATACCTTGATCCTGTAATATGACAAATTTCACTTCAAAAGTGGCTATTTAAATCAGTTCTTGTTAAAATCATCCTGTCAGCTTCACGTTGGCCCCAGGATCTTTTCCCTAATAGAAAGTTTTGATTAGGTTTTCAAGATTTTCTCTATTAGTGAATAGCGACGGAAAAACCTTTTTTAGTTCAAAGTTGTTAAAAATTCATTTTTGTTGTTGTAATGATTCATCATTTTAGTTGAAACCCCTTTCTTTTTGTTCAAAATTTAACTAGTTTCTTCGAAATATTTTATCGTTGTAAATTAATTTTTTTAACTAAAAATTAAAATATTCTATGCTTGGCTCAGCATATATCTTCTTCAGCTAAAAATTTCCGTATTTTGTTGAAAATTTGTCTTTTGTGGTAGAATATTAATCTTTTTAGTGACTAATTTACCTCTTTGGTTAACTTTTAAAGATTTTAAAGAAATTGAAAATAGGTTCAAAGATTTCAAATGATTTTCACGAATTTTAAAAAATTTGAAAGGTTTTAGTGGATTTAAAAATATATTTCAAATGTATCAAGGGTTTTTAAACGATTCCGAAGGATTTTCGTGGATTTCAATGAAATCAATGAAACAATCACCACTTTCAGAGATACTTTGAAAACTCGAATTGAAAAATAGGAACGCGAAATGACTATTTTTTCTGTTTAATTTGACTGTAATACTGTAAATTAGGGTGGTCCGAAAATTCGACTTTCGATATTTGTGATAACACCCCCCCCCCCAATTTTTTTGTTTCTCGGAAAAATGAAATCCGACCTTTTTTCAATGTTAACATGGGGTTTTTAATGGGAAAAGCCAGATTTAAAAAAAAATGGAAAAAAAAGTACTTGTCATAGACTTTTTGTAAATTAAAGTATAGTCACTTCCTAAGGAGTATTGAAGAAATAATTTCCACCGAATAAATTTTAATTTTGTCCACTGCCCCCCCAATCCCCTTTCATTGTGTCCGAAAAATGTCCCAAAAAATGCAAAATAGTAGTTTTCTATCAAATTCATGCTAAAGACTGTATTATTGGAAACTTTCTAACGTGAATTATTTTTCATCAATAAGTGACGAGTTTTCAAGCATTTTTTTAATAACTTCAAATTTTTTAAACAATTATTATTTGTTCAACAAATTGTATCCCCCTGCAAATCGTAAAAATTCATTATCTTTCGGGATAAATTATACAGAGTTAATGAGTATCAAGTGTAGTAGTTCTTGGTTAACACATTCGGTCATTATTTAAACAATTTTTATTTGTTTGAACAATTTTTCCCCTGTGAAGCAAGTAAAGTTATTATTTTCTGGAATTGATGGCACAATTAATAGATAAACAGACTGATGTTTTTTCTGAAGGATATTTAGCAACTTTTTCAAAAATTTTTATTTGTTTAAGCAATTTTTCCTGCGTAAATTGCGAAAAGTTATTCTTTTCTGCAATTGATGCCACAATTAACGAATTTTGAGGATAATATTTTTTTGCTTGAGATATTTTGCAATTATTTAAACAATTAATAAATAGTTACTTGCGCCTTTCCATATAAGGTGTCGCAAGTGAGTGATTATTAATTGTTTAAATAATTACAAAATATCTTGAGCAAAATAATATTGTTCTTCAAATTCGTTAATTGTATCATTCATTGCAGAAAAGAATAAATTTTCACGATTTACAGAGGAAAAACTTTCTAAACAAATTAAAATTGTTTTAAAAATTGCTAAATATCCTCTAGACAAAATACTACACTCAACATCTGCTATTTTGTCATTGATTCCAGAAAATAATAATTTTTTACGCTTTGCAAGTGAAAAAATTGCTTTAAAAAATAAAAATTGTTTAAATAATTATCAAATATCCTTTAATAATATATTAGTCTCAACATTCTTCAATTATGTCGTTAATTTCAGAAAATGATAACTTTTTGCGATTCTAAGGACAAAAAATTGTTTAAACAAATGAAAATTCTTTACATAATTATCAAATATTTTAAACAAGAAGTACTACTCGTGACATTCATCGACTTTGTATAATTTATCTCGAAAGAGAATAACTTTTCACGATTTACAGGGGAGAAAATTGTTTAAACAATTTCAATTTATCTAAAAAATACTTGGCAACTCATCACTTATCGATTGAAAATAATTCATGTTGAAAAAATTTCAAACTGTACCGTCTTTAGCATAAATTTGATAAAAAACTGCTATTTTCCATTTTTTGGGGCGTCTTCCGGGCGCAATGAAAGGGGGTCAATGATTGGGGGTGACCTAATAGAAAATTATTGGGTGGCAATTATTCCTTGAACACTCCTTAAGAGGTGTCTATACCTAAATTTACAAAAAATTTTATGATAAGTACTGATTTTTTCCATTTTTTTGAAAACCGAGCTTTTCCCATTTAAAGCCCATGTTAACTTCAAAAGCCCAGTAGCACGGGTTAACGTTGAAAAAAAAATTACAAATTTTTTTTTCTGGAAAACGAACGAATTGTGGGGGGAGGGGGTTACATCAAAACTTTAAAGTCGAATTTTTACAGGTATACATTCATCATTCTGGTTCAAAATTCAATTGCTTAATTAAAAGTTGGACATGTTTGTTGAAAATTAATTTTTTTTTGCATTTACACTTTATTTTTATAAAACTTACATGATGAATGTTACTAAGAAAAAATCAACATCATCAGTTTGTATGCCCCGAGACTGAAGTCCATGGTAGCTGGAATTCAGAAATTGCTCACAAATTAGTATGGATATACATATAATATTATATATTTACCAATAGAATTAACGAAAATCGCCAAGACGAAGACAAGAGCACCAACTATCTTCATTTTTCAAACTAAATACAAATTATACACTATACAACTACAAAGTAGAGTGTTTTTGTATTTTTTGTTTTATCGTTTCTCAGGTTTTTATTTCAAAATTTTTAAGATAAGAGTTGAGATTATTGATATAAATTATCATGCGACCTTCTAGAAATATATAATTGTGTTTATCTTTAAAATTCATAAATTTTCATTTTTTACAATGCCTACTTGCGCAGCTGTAATTTTTACTACGATAACAGAATCTGCTGTGGGGCGCATATTAATTAATTAATTAATTGCTAATGATAATTTTAAGTAATATAATGGAAATTTTTAGAATTATTTTTATCAAAAGGTTCAATTTTCCCATATTTAGGACCTATATTCCTGACCCTATATATTTTGACTGGATATAGTTACATTTCATTTTTTCTTAATGACAGCTAAAAGCATCCCTCTGACCAAAATTGATTTTTTTTTAATCTCAAAAGGTATCGTTGTAAAAGCGCAAAGTATGAAAACTCGTAAAATCTACTGCGTAACCTGGCTCATAGATTTGATTTCTAGGAAAATAATTATTTTAAACGTGAAAAATTGTTCTAGGATTTATTGTATATTAGTAAATATCTTTAGGCTTTATTTAGTAAATTCCAATTCCTTTGGTTGATATTTAAACTAATACCATAAGTCAATAGATGATGAAATGTGTATTCGAGATTTCTGAACGATTTTAAATATTTGTTCAGATTTATAATTATTTATAAGGACCATGTATAAATTCTGCATTTTCGATCTTGTATATATACATATATAGTTTTTAACAGTGATGGGAAGAAGTAAGTTTCTTTTAACTAGTTACTTTTTTGGTAACGATAGTGGTAACGAAGTTATTTTTGTAAATAAGTCAAGAATTGGTAACTAGTTACATTTTTTAAATAAAAGTAACTATAAAAATCGTTACAATCAATAAGTTGTCTTGCTTACGCGACAATTTCTTAATTTTTACTATTTAAATTGTGACGGCTAGTTCTCAAAAGTTTGAAAACTTATTTCCAGAGCTGAATATTCGTTTTTTTTTGTGTGGAAATTAATTTTTTTAACTGAAAATCTAACTATTCCAGGTTGAGAGTTATCGTTTTGGTCGAAAACTCATCTCATTCGTTAAAAATAAAACTATTTTTGGTTGAGAATTCGTATTTCTTGGTTCAATTTTTTATTATTTGGTCGAAAATTAAATTATTTTATCCACAATTCAACAATTTTTTCAGAAAATTCTTCCATTTGTTTGGAAATTCAACTGTTTTCTTGAAAATGCAAATATTTTTGTGAAAATTCAACTATTTGGTTTGGTTAAAATTTAATGAGATTTGTTGAAAATTCGTATTTTTTAATGGAATTTAACTATTTTGGATTTGAAATAAAAATATTTTTTGGCTAAAATATATAATATATATATATATATATATTTTTTTTTATTGAAAATTTATCTTTTTTTGTT
>JAABKJ010001597.1:0-30220 GCA_011634705.1 Andricus grossulariae
GGGTCGGAGCAGTGTTGCGGAATGAACGTGTTATTTAAATGAGTAACACGAGAATTCTAGATCAATCTAAAATATCTGTACCTTAAACCTATATACCTTTCTACCCTTCACCTATATATCCATCCACACTTCACTACTTTCCAACCGAGCAATTCACGCCTACCCCAAAAGGGTAAAATATTTTTTAAGATGACTTACATTAGGGGGGGGGGGGGTACGTGGTCAAAAAAATTACGTAAGTAAGATATTTTCACACCTGCGAATCACTATTTTAGTGCTTACTGTAGTACCTGGTACATTAAATGTAAAAAAAAAATGGTTTTTTTATTGATAATTGTAATAGTTTTACTTGTAATTCATCAAATAACTATTAGTAGTGCTGAGTACTATTAGCATTATTATTAAACATAATGAGCATACATTTTTCTGAAATTTGTAAGCCCCCTTCAGCCAAAATAGGATAGCGTGAGATTTTTTTTACCCCCCCCCATTACCAAATTTTACTAAGATTTGATAAACTTAAGGAACGAATATACTTGAAAATTCAACAACTCGGTAAAAAATTCAACTATTTGGTTGAAAACTAATCAGTTTTAGTTGAGGATTCAACTGTTTTGTTGAAAATTCGTCTTTTATTTTCTATCTGAAAATTTAACTATGCCAATTTCGGTAAGAAATTGCTTTCTTTAGTTGAAAAATCAACTATTTGGATGACAATTTATGTATTTTGTTCCAAACTGGTTTTCTTTTGTAGAAAATTTTTGGATAAAAATACAACTGCTTGTTCGAAAATTAATAAGTGTAAGTTGAATATTCAAGCATTTTGTTGAAAATTTGTATTTTTTGGTTGAATTATACA
Source organism: Andricus grossulariae (assembly GCA_011634705.1). NCBI lineage: Eukaryota > Metazoa > Arthropoda > Insecta > Hymenoptera > Cynipidae > Andricus > Andricus grossulariae. The sequence continues at coordinate 860 of JAABKJ010001597.1, forward strand.
CCTTTTGATTTAAAAGAAAAATATTTTTCGTTGAAATGCCAACAATTTCGTAGAAAGTTCAACTATTTGTTAGAAAATTCATTTCTCATGCAATATTACTTTTTTTGTAATGAGAATTTAACTGTTCCATTTTTCGTTAAAAATTGATCTTTTTAATTTATGAATTAATTGAACTACATATTTGGTTGAAAATTTATGTAATTTTTTTAAAATTTGTCTTTTTTGGTAGAACATTAATCTTCTTGGTTAAAAATCCAACCATTTAGTTAAAAGTTAATGTATTTTGTTGAGAATTCATCTTTTTAGTTGAAAATTCAACTATTCGGTTAAAAATTCCAATGTTTTGTCGAAATTCAAAAATTAATCTCTTTTGGTACAAATTTAATATTTTTTTTTATTATTTCTTTGCTTGAAAAGGAATCTGTTTCTTTCAAGGTGTCAACTATTTTGTTGAAAATTGAACTACCTTGTTAATTCATGAGAAAAAGTAAAATTTTCCACCCACCCCCCAGTCTTACGTAATTTTTAGATGACCTCTAAATAAATTCATAAACAAAATTTAGTTGATAAAAATTACGTAAGGTAGAGGGGGGGGGGGGAATTACGGATCCTAACAAAGGGGGTACGTGGTTTAAAATTTCAGACAAATATTTTACGTAATTTATGGATGGCCCCTAAATAAAATAAAAAAGTTCAGTTGAATAAACACGGAGAAAATAGATATTAAGAGTCAATATCTAGATTTTTAACTATAGGATAATGATTTAGATTCTATATATTTAGGTATAATATCTGCATATTAAATTTTAATATCAAAATATTCTAGCTTAATATCTAGACCGTTGTCCCTTAGTTGAAAATCCAGATTTTGTATCTTAATTTCAATTTTTCTCCGTAAAGGAAAATAAGAATTTTCTATGCAAAAACTTTCTTTGAGTAAACGTGGCAAAAGTTATTGAGAGAACTAATTTTTTAGAATAAAAAAATTGGTTAAAAATGACTATTTCGACTTAATTTAAATAACTTTAATAGTCAATAACAATTTTAAAAAAATTGAATGAAAAAAAGTTGACAAAAAATGCAAGCAGCAGGAACTGAACTCAGTTACAAACTCGAAGCTCCTGTTCTAACCGCGACTTGAAAGACTTTTTTGCATCGCGGTGCATGTAACGTGCGTCGATTTTTTTAAATTCATTTTTTTTGGGAAATGCTGAAAAGCGCATCTTATTACTTTAATATATTTCAAGTTTGGTAATGATCCATTACTGCAAGGAAAGCATGAGCTCTGAGTCAATAAAATATCGCACGAATACGGACAATATCATATTTTCACGATTAAAAAAAGTTTGTCTCATCTCAAAAAAATGTACTTAAATGAAGAAAATGAAGTTACTTCAATCTACTACATTTTCTTCACAGAAGAAATATTTTCTTAGATTAAGGAAATATTGCATCGTCCGTATTCGTAATGATATTTTCTTAATTCAATATTAATTATTTTTTCGTGTGGGAGAAGTATGAATCCAATCAAAGTTCCGAATGGTGTAGGTTCCCCTTGTGAACCATTAAAATATTTTAATTATTAGGGGGTTTGTCGGTGGTGGGCCAGTACTGCAATTTTACCCTGAGCAAAATTTCAGCTGACCTTCTTTCGCGTGCAAAAATACATAATGGGCAAATAATGCTTTAAGTGAGGCTAATTTTCGTACGTGGAGCGCGTTAACCTTTTTGTAAAGATGATACGATACTCTTAGGTGATCGTTTGGTTATGCAACCGTGCAAATCTGCAATTCACTTTAGCTAACCCGACATGGCATTTCAATTTGCGTGAGCCATAAGATATTCTCTCGCAAATCTGTAATTCTTGAAAATACTCATGAGAACAAAATAGTCTATTGAGGACTCTGGTCCAATATTGACACTTTACCAAAATATGCACAATTGCCTTTATTAAAATTTTCAGAACAATTGATACTGAAGAAAGTGAAATTTTGAAACAACAGATATAAGTAATCCGAGTCTGTAATAAATTCGCAAGTCTCAATGTGAAGAATGTTCCACGGAAGACTTAAGATAAAAATACATGAGTCACGCATGTCCTCAGATAAGCAATAAATAAATGCAAAAAGTCAACTGCATCGGTTTTTTGTCCGAAACAAACATGCATATATATATATATAGGGGCCGTACATAAACAGCGTTACTAATTTGAGGGGGTGGGTGTGAGGTCGCTCGAAAAATTACGGTTGGAAACGGGGGGAGGAAGTGGGGGAGTGGGGAGAGAACCCATAGTACGTTTCCTGATGGTAAATTTTAACAAATTTAGCGAGTTTTATGAAAAATGGCCCTGCTTGAAAATAACTTTCATATTTCAGACTTCACCCTCTTTCCCATATTCCTCTCTTTTCCAATTTTGTAAAGAATTCTTTTTCTCCTGTTTTCAAGAAACTTACTTTTCTAATTTTTTTGCTTAAATGCAAACTGAATTAATATAATCCAATGAGAATATCTAACTATCATTGATTGAAAAGTCTACTATTATACATATATTTCCGTTCAGAATTCATCTCGCTTGGTTAAAAATTTTACTATTTGGTTGAAGATTTAATATTTTGTTGAAAATGCTAGTATTTTGTTGAAAAGTCATCTGCTTTAGTCAAAAAATCAACTACTTGGTTGAAAGTTGAACTAATTTGTTACAAGTTAATGTTTTTTTTAACATTCATCTTCTTGGTTAAAAAATCAATTTTTGAGCTGAATGTTGAATTGTTTTGTTACAAACTAATTTTGTCCAATACCTACGCGAAAAAGACGACTTTTTTCGTCTGAAAATAGTGGAAAAAATGAGCGATTTCTCAATGGTTGACCTGAGCGTTGAAAAATAGCATGTTTTTTCCACTGGTGAGGAAAAGTTTCCTAAGAAGTGGGAAAAAGTACGTGGAACAGTGGCGCCATCTACAACTCAGATGAGTGTTTTGCAGGAGAGTCAATGTATATATTTCTTTGTTAGGAATCGTCTATTTTCTTGAAAATTCGCCTTTTTCGTTAAATTCATCTGGTTTTGTTTTAAAATTAAAATCTTTTTTGGTCGAAATATTAACTGTTTTAGTTTTTGTTGAAAATTCATATTTTTATGTTGAAAATTCATATTTTGATGTTGAAAATTCAACTCATTGGTCAACATTTTGGATTGATTTTTTTTTCTTTATCGTCTGAAAAATCTTTTTTGGTTAGAAATTCAATTCTTGTTGGAAATTCGTCTTTTTTTGGTTCAATTCAACTGTGTTTGATTAAAGATTAAAATCTTTACTATGTTGAAATATCAACCACTATATTTTTTGTTGGAAATTCATCTTTTTTGGTTGAAAATTGAACTACTTGGTTGAAAATTCAACTACTTTGTTAATTCATAAGACACAGTAATGAATAAAATAACTAAAAAAATTTATTCGGAAAAAATTACGTAAGATATTGGAGAGGGAGGGGTTCAAAACTTACGGACCCTAACAAAGGGTGGTTCAAAAGTTCAGAAAAAAAATTTTATCTAATTTATGCGCGGCCCCTAATTTGTAAGCTTCCATATTTTGCCACCGAGATAGAACCTTATCATCCGGACTCTCAAGTTAATATCTTTCAATATGCATGTACCAAGATAGAACTTTGTTACGTGAACACATAAAAAGCATGAGTCTTCAGGCTCATAAAAGCTATAAAGAAATAATGTAACGCAATTTTATGAAGGTAGGAAGGATAATGTCAAGGAATAGATAAACCTCAGATCATATCTAACACTCGTGCCACAGATAAGATGGTCTATTGCCATGAATGGATTCTATTTTTATAAATCATTTATAATAAAGAATCTAAACCTAGAAAAAGATAATTGCTCTTCCCTCTTGTTGTTTAAATAAGCTTATTTGTAAATTGATTTCAAATCTATTTTGAAAATACTTTTTAATTTGAGTGGGGTTAATATCAGAAGCAAATCAAGTTTTTTCTATATCTTAAAATTGTTAAAATTGATTATTTTTGAGCATATCAGATTTTAATTAAGAAATAGATACACTTTCCCATTTTCTCAGTGAATACCTGTTTATATAAATTGATAATAAAAGCTAGAGTGTACTTCGATTGCTTCCAGTCAGCTTTATGATTGGTTATTGGGAAATAATAATAACTTTAGATTATATTTTTTTAATGTTTCCGTCTTATAACGTAAAAAGCTAAATTTCATTCTTTTGGATTAGCTCTTGCAAATCACTGAAGATAAAAATAAAATTATTAGTAGGAAATCGGACGATGATGACATAACAACCCATTTATAATAATATTTAGTGATTTTACACCATAGATAGATTTAATTATTTTTGAGAACACTTATTATTATTAAAACAATTTATATCTGAAATTAAAGCGAAATAAAATGATTCTTGCTTTAAATCTGAATTTATTTAGCCTAAAGTATTTTTCTAAGCGGAATTCTTCCTTGAAGTAAAATCGTGTTAAGTCAAGCATAACTAAATTAGAAATATTGGACCCAGGGCACTGAACCTATTTTCCACATACGTGTGAATTGAAAGAAAAAATGTCGGACAGTGAACTTCTTCGTGTAAGTGGTTTGATTTCTGCTAATTTTGACAAATTAACTTCAATTAACAAGTCATTATCATTATTGGAAATTATTAATTCTTAAATAACTGCTTGTAGAGAATAATTTTTAACCTCTTACGAAATAACGAGGCTGCTCATAACAATAGCAAATTCAATTCACAAGGAAGGTATAAACAAATTAACAATACACAAGTGGACTCGTGTAAAATATGCCAACTTAAATCTTTACAGCTGCTCTTTTCAATTATGTAATTTAATTGTGGTGGAAGTTGTTTCATGATTCAAAAAAGAAAATTAGTTTATGAGCATGTTTATTCCAGCTTAATGATTTTTTCTACGCAAATAAAAAATTCTGCTATATTTTATGGCAAAGGGAATAAATATTTATATAAAGCCATGAAAATATTCCATGCCCTATATAACGAAAAGATTTTAACATCCAGCTACCTGAAAATATGTAAGCCATAAATTCCTCAACTTTTAACATAAAATTGCATAGACAATGTATTTACATTCACTTTGCATTTTGATATATTTAGATATATACATGTGCAATTTCAAATTGCATAGAACCTACATTCCGCTGAAATATTTTCCATCATTTAAAAAGAATTCTAAAATACAGTAAACTTTATGTATAGTTTATTTTATTTTGCACTGCAAATTTTTTCTGCATTTTCAAATTTTTTATTAAAGCGTTGAATCAAGGAGATAGAATTATTTTTACCAATAGAATCCTTTCTTTACGTCTCTAAAGTATAACCTCGAACTCGAAACGCTCGTTGATTCCATACAAAGGAAAGTAATCGAAGGACTGACCGGCCCCGAAATTTATTTGCAACAAACCGTGCAAATCACGCATAAAAACTTCTGTTTACTTTCATTATCCTGATTCACTTCATCCTGGCTCAAAAAAACTTTACGTAATAACCATGGATTTTTTATTTTTTGGCCAGATTTCATTCATTAAGAGAATTTCATTTTATTTCGATCTTCAACTACTTCTCAGTTAATAATTTTCAAAGTTTGAATGTCTAAACGTTTTGTGGTTCAAATGGGGTAGAATTTAAATTGAATTATTTCAATTATAAATTATAATTATCAAAAATTAGAAACATATAACACGAAACAATTTCAATTCTAGGCTTGAAAATGATACATTTAACTATCAGAATTAAACATTCATATTGACTTTTTTTCATGAAGTCAAGGAAATTTTGAAATTTCCTGATTAAATACATGAATTAGAGACTTCTTGTGGAATCTTAAATAAATATTATTATAATTTTTGTAAATTGGAAAGTTTTCAAATTCAATAGCAGATGTAATTACACAATCTCAGATTTTTTAAACAAAGTTGACCATTTGAGGCAATGAGATTGTCGAAAATAAAAAAAATTTCCAAACCGCCCAAAACTAAAAGATCAAGGAATGTATTTGTGATGAATATGGTTTTATACGCTGTTAAAGATAACGTAATATGACATGTGACTGCGATAAAACAAAAAATGTTCATAAAATCGTTTTAAAATATATTCCGAACAGATAAAAATATTGAAAAATATGGGGAAAATTATTATTTTCACGATTTATTTGATTTTGACTTCAGCGTTTTAAAAAATCCTCTTATTTTAGAGTATGGTAAATTAATATGAAGCGTTACCGGAAATTTTATAAAAAATATTACGTTAAAATAGTGATGATTATTAATTTTTATTTGGAATAAACTTTGACAATTCGATTTTCAACTCTACTAGAATCTTCGTAAGTATAAAATTAACAATTTTAGCCTACATTATGAATAGTTTGAATAATTATTTTCGAGTCTTATCCAAAAGCAGCAATTCAGCGTGACGAGACAAAAAACTTGTGGAACAGACTTTGAAGCCCAGGCATCAAAATTATATTATGCAGTTTATGCCTAGTTGAAGAAATTATGTATAATTTTCATTCAAAAAATTGTTAAAAAACTTGATTTTTAAATGAACAATTTTTATAATTTATGATCGTAGCAATGCGATTAATTTAGACAAATTATTTGGAATCTAAAATCGTTCTCATTTGAGACCTTTAAAATAGAACTAATATTGTATTTCGGGAGTAGTATTGAACGATTTATTAACAACTATCTGTTTTTATTAATTTTTACAAGAATCTTTATTATAATATTACTTTCTCATAGAAGAAGCTTTGTAACGATTAAAATTTTGAAACTTCATTTGTTGACAATCTTGATATAATTCGACTTCAGGAGTCCAAAAATTAGGTTTTAAAAAAATATCCATTTGTGGCGTGCGTGTGTGTCTCTGTGTGTAAATTATTATTATTTACTTTTTTGTACGCTAACTCGAAAAACAAGCTGAGTCCGGGTCATGTAATTCTAAGGGGTTTTAGGCCTAATTAATTGTCTTTATTGATTAAATTTAGAGTCGGATCAGAGAAGAATAAATATTTTTTCCGATTTTGTATTTTTCTCAAAAATCGTTTTAGATGTCACTTTTTTTGCAATTTTGATGATACTTCAGTAAAAAAAGTTTATTTGCAAATTTTAATGAAATACAACGTTTTTTAAACAAAAAAGCTTGAGGTGGGTTCATTAAATATCATCAGAAGGATCAAAAATAATTTGAAAAATTCGAAAATTTTAATAATTTTTATCACAGTATTAGCAATAATTCCGGGCCCTGTAAACCGTTTTCTCAAACACAAGGTGATATTTATTTGATATAAATCAACAGAATGTGTGTAGCGATCTCAAAATAAAATTATTCATATATTTAAAATTTTGGAATTTTTCGTTTATAAGTATATTTATTTAAAATATTAGGAATATAGTGACATGGCAAGTACTGAATTTGATTATTATAAAAATATGAAACGATTGATGTGTCTAGAAACATTCGATGACTAAATGCAGTTATAATACGTGCAAATTTATAAACTTTTTCAAACGATTATAAGAGAAAAACTTTCTTAATTTTGAAAATATAACAATAATTTTGAGCCTTAAATTTATTCGTTATGATGAAACAAATCGATTGATGTATTTAACAGACCTGTGTGGTCAAATAAAATTATGATATATACAGATTTGTCAATTTGTTTGAAATAAATCAATGTAACTATATAAATAAATATAAATATAAATAAATATGAATAATAAAAAAGCAGATGCGAAATCCCTTTTTTCCATTCACTCAGGCTCCTTTTAATTATTATGAGCATTTTGCTTCCTTATAGAGATTATGTTATTGTCTAACAAAAAATCATATTTTTAGAAAATCCGAGAGCCTATCAAAAAGTCAATCGATATCTGCTGCCAAAATAAAGAATTTTTCACCTTACGGTAGTGTTATATTCCAAATGAAAAAAAAAAGTTTTCTTTACGTAAACAATGTAATTTTTTTTAATTTTCTAAGTCGCTATTGATTGATGAAGAAGGCTCATCAAAAGTTCATCAATATGCCAATCAACGCGTCTCGAAGACGCGACCAATTACATCACACACAATACTCCTATATTTCCAATTGAAAAAAAATCTTCTTAAAAACATAGCAAATAATTTTTTAAGAAATTTAAAAACGATATTGGTAGGTCGTGGAAGGTTCTTTAATCAGGCAATCGATGCGCCTCGAAGACGCGAACAAATATATCATATACATTACTGTTGTATTCCCAATATTAGAAAGTTTTCCTTATATCAGCAAGATAAACCATATATTTTGTTAAATTTATATATCGCTATTTCGTCTCGAAGACGCGAATAAAGATGTCAGATTAACAATAGGTCGATCGAAGTGTCTCGAAGACGCGAACAAATACACTAGTTATCGTATTATTGTATGTTTAATCTCAAAAAAGTTGTTCTCATATAAGAAGAATAAAACGTTTATTTGAAACTTCATAAATCGGTATTGGTGAGTCATATAACCTTCAACAATACATCGATCGATGTGTCTCAAAGATGCTAACAAATACGTTATAGATATTGTATTGCTGTATTTTGAATATGAAAAAGTTTTTCTCATATAAAGAAGGTACATTTTTTTTGAAACATTTAAATTTAAAAAACTACTTCTAAATAGCCAATCAAGCTCAAAATCCTATCAGACCTCGATATCGGTCGGCGCTACAATTTGACCAAATTTCATGATCACAGCTCTTTTAGTTTTCGAGATATGGTGAACAGAAAAAGTTACACACACACGTACATTTTTCTAAACTGGATTTTCGAGCTTCTGGGGTCGAATTATGTCGAAATATGTCAAAAAAGTATATTTGAAAATGTAGGTCATTACAAACCTCCCTCTATGAGGAAGGAATACAATAAATACAAAAAATCTTCTCTGAGGAAGCACAGTGCTTATGTATATGAACGCTACTACACTACATTCTTTAGCAAAATGGCAGTGTTCGCAATTTTTTTGATACCAGTTTTATTAAAATTTCCTGCTGGAAAGATGCTTGCAAATAAAAGCGGAATGTATTTACTTAAATTGTGCTTTTAACAATTTGCAATTCTCGTCAACAAAAGGAAGAAAGTTTGGCTCTCACAAGTCAAAGAGCAACAAGGAACTAGCACGTGAGATACATATATGTTTGACAATGAACGTAAAACTGTGTTACACTTTGCGAATTATACAAGACGAAATAGTAATAAAACAATTAAATTCAGAATCGTAGTTCCTCATTTCACTTCCTCCATGTATATATATACCCTTGCCTACCTCATAATATGAAATTACATATTGACATACAGAACTGTGCACTCGAGAAACACAACACAGGAGGTGAATGTCGCTTCACAGAAATTATAGAAACAATACATATGTGCATCTAATATACAAATGCAACGAGTAAACATTACCTCGTTCGCTGGAGGAAAAAAACTATAGTGAGTGAAAGTATATACGCCGTATTTTATTATTTCACCTGAATCTAATGTTCAGTTATGAGAGTAATTAAAAATAAGTCTAATCCGAGCTCATAGGAAGCGAAGCGTAGGTGAAAAAATTCACTAGTTCCATTCCTTGTTAATTGCACTTTGCAACGATTTATTAGACTTTATAAGGCGAATCACTTTTTCATCATTTGTACGCTTTCATTATTATTTTTATCATCATAATGTTAATCGAAACGAGTATTTATTTCAGATGTAATTGCAGGGCAAGTAAAATATTTTGGGACATATATTTTACTGGTGCAATGCATGATTATTTGAGACAAGGGGCTATTCAAAAAATACGTCACACTGCCAGGAGAGGGCGGGTTGCCAGGTTTTGTGACGGTTTGTGACGCATTCAAAAAAATGAAAATAAATGATTTTCCTTTACAAGTATCTAAATGCAGAATTCACACTCCTTCAATTTTTTTTCATATTTACCCCTTTTTAAAAATAATTACCCTTTTTTTCGATGTTTTCAAGAAACTTTCCCTTTTTCTTGTTTGTTCGCTTAAATCCGAACTAATTAATAGAACACGATAAGAAAATTCAACAATTTTTCTATGAAAGATCATTCTTTTTAATGCAAAAGTCTATCATTTTATTTTTAGTTTAGAATGCATCCCTTTTGTGTAATATTAGACCATGTATAAAACATTTTTAACTTGAATTAATAATCTTGACTCCGTCTGCAGGACGGACATAATTAAAATTTATTAAAAAATACAAGAGATGTCAAAATTGTGTGTTTCAACAATAGACACAACAACATTTTTTTTAAACGAAAGGTCAAATGTATCGTCTCTACGTTATATTTCTGACGAAGACCGTCGAAGCACGATTAAAATGCCAATGTTTAACAAAACTGTGAGACCTCGCAGTTAGTTATTTATTACTTTTTAATAAAAATATTGACCAGTAATCATCAACACTGATTCATTTCAAAATATCATTAAACTTATTAATTACCCTGGTCAACACCATAACATCTTAAGGAAACATTCATTACATTGGTTGAAGATTTAACCAATTTGTTGAACAGTAATTTTTTTAAATTAAAATTTAACTATTTTATTAATAGTTGAAAATTGATCGTTTTTAGTTGAGAATTTAACAATTTGGTTGAAAATTGAAATATTTTGTTGTAAATTCCTCTTTTCGGCAGAAGATTAATCTTATCGATTAAAAATTTAATTGATTGGTTGAAAGTTGAACTACTTTATCAAAAACTCATTTTATTAGTTGAGGATGAAGATGAAGAAGTTGAGGAAAAAGTCGAAGATGAAGATCTCTTTGGTTGAAAATTTAACTATTTCTTCGAATTTGTTAAAAATCAATTCTTTCAAGTGCAAATTTAGCTATTCCATTTTTGGTTGAAAAATGATTGTTTTTAGTTTAAAATTCAACTATTTCGTGGTAATTAACTTTTTTGCTGAAAATCCATATTTTGAAAATTATATTATTTTCGCAGAAAATTGAACTAATCGGCTACAAATTAAGTTTTTAGTCGAAAATTCAACTGTTTTCTCAGGAATTCGCCTTATTGGTTTAAAAATGCATTTTTTTTTGCAGAAATTTGATCTTTTTTGGTTAAAAATGCAACTGTTTGGTTAAAAATTATTCTATTGTGGTCGAGGATTCGCATATTTTGTTGCAAATTGATCTTTATTGATTGAATTCAAATGTTTTTTATTTTAAATTAAAATCTTTTCTTGGCTGGAATATCAACTATGTATTATATTTTTCGTTGAGATTTATTTATTTTCTTTTTATTGAAAATTCAACTATTGGGTTGAAAGTTGAACTTCCTTGTTGATTTTTTGTTGAAGATTTATTATTTTAGTTAACAATTCAAAGAATTTGTTGAAAATTTAATTATTTTGTTAAAATTTAAATTAATTTTTTGAATATTCGTATTCTTGTATAGAAAATTCGTCTTTTTGGCTTTAAGATTCGGATATTTGGTTAAAAATGCAACTCTTTGTAGTTGACGTTAATTCTTTTTTTTTAATTCTTTTTTGTTTGAAAATTAGACCATTTGTTTGGAAATTCGTATGTGTTGTTTGAAAATTCAACTATTTGGTTCAAAATTCGTTTTTTTGGCTTGAAAACTCAACTCTTTCGTTGAAAATTCATCTCTTTTGATAAAAAAATAAATCTGTTTTGGTTGAAAATTCAATATTTTTCGACTTAAAATCTTAAGCGTTTCATACTGAATTCAATATGATACCTATACATCAATTTCCCCTCTTTTGAGAGCATTTTGAACTGTGAAGTCTGTAAAATATTATATTTGTTTAATTTTTAATTTTTATTTTAGGCGTTTATCAACTGAAGTCGAAGAATAAATTTTGCCTTAAAAAGGAGGGAGGGGTGTTTTGTATTAAATTTTGCCTTAAAAAGGAGGGAGGGGTGTTTTGTATTTGTGACGTCACAATGATGAGTGGTTCAACCTCAGTGTGATCTGTGTCGAAGAAAGGGAGGGGTAGAAAAAGTGTTCAAAATAGTTTGACGTAGTTTTTGAACGGCCCAACGATATTCTAGGATAATATCCTTTGTTGCGTAATTTTGTAAATATTGTAATAATAATGAGGATAATGTAAAATAATATAAAATAATACAATGAATAATGGAAATGAATTATCGAGAGTCTGGCAATGTTTATTTCGCATCAACTTTGTAGAGATTCTAATCGTAAGATAAGCGCTCTAGAAGTTCAGTCTTACGGAAACATTTTGTAGAACACGAATTGCACGTTTGAGTGCGCCTAGGGTGTGCGTCTGTTAGATCTTGCGCTTCGCGCTCGAGAATGTATTTATCTAGCGCTACGCGCTCGGTCTTTTTGCTTCCTCCACATTTGTGCACAGACCTGTTAAAATTAAAGGTCAAGCATCGACAACTATACTTTTGTGATTGTAAATTCTCTTTTGTTAAAGCTTCGTCGGTTTTAACGAACACATTCTCATCACGCATTTCGTGCTTCGCACTAGATTTTTTCCAAAGTGCGAACTTTTCTAGATTAAGTTCAACTCTATTACAGCCAGCTCTCGGATTCTGCCCCCTCTGTTTCGGCTTTCCTAGAACTGCTGGCCTACGCAGAATATTTGCGCGCAGTGCGAGAGACGGTTACGAATCTTGCTTGAAAAACACCAGCAGCGCAGAGGAAAGGACCCAGTGCGCGGGTTCTCACTTGGAAACGGTTCAGATCCCTGCGATTTGTGACCAAGGCTATTTTCAGGCAACCCCCGAAACTGGACTGAAACCGAGAATTCGGTGTATATGAAATGAATAATATATTTATTTCTGTACCTCGGTCTGGGACTTCTTATTTAGATAATGCAAAATAATGTACACATTTTATTTATCATTATCACCTTAATATTTGTTCTTTTTTTTCAACTAATTTTAATTCTCAACTACCCTGGAAAATGTAATATTTTAATAAATCTATATTATTACAATTCATAATATGTATTGACATTGAAACAGACGTGTTTTGCCTGTCTTGTTTTTATAATAAAAAAGTGGGCATCCTATAGAAAAACAATCATGCTAATTAATATTTTATTGCACTTTGTGTCGTTTTTTCAAAAACAAAATCTGTTTAGTTTCATGTTATTTTTTACGATTTAACCGAAAAAAGCAAAACCATCCAAATCTGAATCATAACAATTTGGTAGAACTTTCTTGAGTAAACAACTTTTGTTAATCAGTTTTTTTCGTATTATCTGTTGTTTTTCCAACAATTTAATTTTTGTATTGTTAATGTTATTTTTTATGATTAAAAGAAAAACTACGCTTCCTATCAAAAAATAATTCCTGACAAATTTGTAGTTCTTTTATAGCCAAGCAACTTTTGTTTAATAATTTTTTCATATTTTGTGTCGTTTGTCCAAAAATTACATTTTTTTATTTTCAGCTTTATTTTTCCCGATTAAAAATAAAAATAACCGTCCTATAAAAAAAAGATTAACAAAAAATTTGTAGATATTTTTTGGCTAGATAATTTTTGTCTGATAATATTTTTCGTATCTTGCATGGTTTGACCGCAAAATGGAATTTTTTTTCATTATGTTTTGTGGGGTCAAAATTTGAATTTTCGATTTTTCAAGAAAATTCAAAAAGCTGTTATGATAATCTTGTAGGGCTTTCAAAACGCAACGTTTTTCGTCTCTTGACTTTTTTTCACATCGTGCGTTGTTTTACTAATAATTTTTATTTTCGTGTTTTTTTTTTTTTTTTGAATTTTGAAAATGCTATAACTCTGATAATTTCCTTTTTATCAAAAAAAGTCAGTGAGTTGAATTGGTCGACTTTTCGAGTACTATAAACAGAGAGACATATAATTTTCATTTTATTATAATTTTTTCGAAAATTGTTTCAATGCCCTAACTTTGTGAATTTCTATCCAAAATAGCTGGCTAACGAACTCATTCTTTTTTTTAGGCCTTAAAAAGTGTGCCCAAGCACAATACAATCTGATGAATCTTTCGAAAGTTATCGTGCCAACACGATACTATAGACTACAGACAAACGTACAAACATACAGACAGACGGACAGACAGACATCTTCGTAAAAATCATTATTTCTGACTGACGGGGCCTCAAAACGTGGAGATTTGATGAAAACCGACTATGTCAAATTTTACATAAAACCAATACCTTTTCATTAGGATGAGCATGTAAAAACATACAGTTCCTTTTGTTTGAAACAATTATTTTAAATTTGTCTTTGAAGTCAAATTTGAACCATTGGACTTTTAACAATTCAAATTTCCAAAATTAAATTATAAAACTGCATGATTCTAAATAGAAACTGCTTCATTGAAGAAAATTTCTTGCTAGAAAATGAAACGGATTAAAAATTGTTCTATTTGAAAATAAAAGTAAATCGGAAATGTTATAAATCCAATAATTTGAACTTTGAGCAAAGGTATTTTTTTAATTGATCCAATCCACACCTTACTCATTCAAAATTAATTTTTTTCACGTTTGAAAATACACCATTTTCACAACAATTAAAAAGAAAAAAAACTAGAAATGGGAAAAACATGTCGGGCAGAATTTTTTGCTTACTTCCAGGGATAATATTCCTTTAAAAAGACTTTAAAATTATATAAAATCGTTTTTCGCATAAAACTATTTTGTTTCGTGAAATTTGAACACTTGTTTCCGATTTCTAAGTAAACGTCAAAACATTGTACAATTTCAAAACAAAAAATTTCGGAAAAATTATATCTTTGAACAAGGAATATTTTTAACATTATAAAAATTAAAATCTTTAAGCTGCTGAAGCTCGTATCATTCAAATTTTTCAATACCAAATTTAATTATTAGCTAAAAATTTACAAGCTTAAAATAATGAATATTTATAAATTTAACAAATGGAAATCTAATGAACTCTTAATCGTAAACAGTTTAAAGTTGGACGTTTTTAAAAATGTGGGGCTTCCAAAATTGAACCATTTAAATTTAAAAACATTTCTTCTTTTAAGAAGTGATCCGAAATTTCAGGAAAATTGCTTGGCTTCATGAAAGATATTGAATAACATAATGATTTTTCAATAATAGTAATGTAGTAATGAATTACATTTTCTATGAAATTTATTTATGTTTTATTCGAAATTAGTTATAAAAAAATTAGATTAATTAGTTCTGATTCTTAATTATATCAATGATCTCGTTTTCCTTGTAGCCTTATTACGAAAAGACGGAAATCGACTGTGAAAATAATTACCATTTATGGTACATCTCATGAGGCTTTACCTCATAATTTTTCCAACTCACACATTTAATTCAAGACTGTTTAAACTCTAACGTACCTTTTGATTCTACAAAAAAATTTACAAAAACCTAATCAAAAACATTATAGATCTCTGAAGAGAATATTATCTTTATTTTATAAAATAAAGTGGCTCTTTCTAAACAAGAAATTAGTTCATGAATCAAGATTCGCGGTAGCGAAGCGACGCCATGTACTATAAAATGTACATGGCCTTGAAATCGTTGTAATTTATTATTAGGATGGTATTAGTAACAAAAAATTTTCATAATTTGAAAATCTATAAACACCTCAGTTTCAAGGGCTTTGATTGTTTAAATAATTGTTGTTCTAATAATTGGTTGAAAAATGTGAGTTTTGAAAAAACTAATAACGCCATTCGATTCTACGGGAAAATCAGATAGAGTCTATATGTTAGAAAATTTTGTTCTCAGCCCTATTTGTTATGCAGTATAATTAAATGCGTGAGAGGGTGTCATACGATTTAATTGTTTATTTATACTACATAGCAAATAGGGCTGATAAAAATAATGTTTTTTTGTAATTGACATTTTTAAACAAAATATTAAAATTAAAATTGTTTAAGCAATCGAAAATTAACATTATTTTGTGAAAAATAATCTTTCAATTATATGATTTTATCCCAATATGACCTTTTCTACTACGTATGTCAGTTGGTCTGCCCATGAAACTTAAGAGGTTAAATTTTTAAAATAATTTTCTTAGTTGTTTACAGATTTCGAAATTATGACAATTTTTCGTTACTAATATAATCATTACAATAAATAGTAAGATCATTTGTCTTCAAGAACAAACGCATAAGTATATTTGCATTAATTCTAATCAATATCGAGTTTAAATTCTTTTAGATAAGAAAATACATTCTTAAAATGACTAATTTTGTCTCTACATTTGTTTATATATTGCTGCACACAAATTTTAAATAAAAAATCGAAGAGCTTGAGGACCTCAAAAATTTAATTCTGAGAATTTCGGAAAAAGAAACTTCAAAATCCGTCATAAAATAGAGCCTGTAGTGAATTAGGAACAGTAAATTCCTGGGTTTGACCAATGTGCCTGGGTGCAACTGTGGATCAAAATCATACCTTGACAAAACATGTTCTCAAACTGATAAAAAAGTTGTTTAAATTCGACAATTTCTATTTTGGATAGCAAAGCTGCTGGTGTAGACAGTATGAGCGCTAAAATGCTTAAATACTGTGGCGGGTACATACCTCACAGGTTGTGCAACTGCAATAATTACAGAGGTGTCAGCTTATTAAGTACCGTAAGTAAAATATACTCAAAAATACTTATTCGTAGTGTAATGAAAATAACAGAAGAAAAGATATGAGAAGTCCAAAGCGGATTTATGCCAGGACGATCGTGTACGGATCAAATATATAGCTTAAGACACATTACAAAAAAAAGCTTGAGAGTAGGAAAGAAAGTTTTCTATGTATTTGTTGACCTAGGAAAAGAATTTGATAAGGTGAATGTAACTAAACTTTGGGAAGTCCTTAAAGAGTACGGAGTACATGGATGGCTCCTACAAGCAATAAAAACAATATATGCATGTAGCAAAGCGAGTGTAAGGGTTAATGGGAAACTGAGTGACTGCTTCGATATTATGCAAGGCGTTAAACAAGGATGCTTTATGTCCTCATGGCTATTTATCATATTTATGGACCATATTTTATCATATTTATGGCGTTTGAAGGAAAAGGTGAGAAAACAATGTGCAACATTTTCCTAGATAATGAGAGAATAGAACAAGTTGATGAGTACGTATATCTCGGTAGCCTATTCAGTAGTGATGGAAAGATAGATGTGGAGTTAGATAGGCACATAAACGAGGGTAAGAAGGTTATCGGTAGAGCACGATCCATTATCAGAAGTAAAAATATATCAGAAAAAGCTAAAAAGGCAATACATAATTCTATATTTGTACCGACTGTACTATACGGTAGCGAAAGATGGACCTGTCAAGAAAAGGATAAGAGTAAAATTATCGCGATTGATATGAATTTCCTGCGCAAAATATGCGGGAAAACACTAATGGAAAAAGTAAGAAACGAGATAATCCTTGAAGAATGTGGTGCAAAAAAGACACTAGTTGACATATAAAGTAAAGTGAAGTAAATGGCAGTGTGCCCAGAGGTAGACCGCGGAAAGAATGGTTAGAATGTGTGAATGAGAGACCCTATTTCGAAGAGACATAAGAAGCCACAGAAACACGAGAGCTTGCATGAAAAAAATGCATGGACCTGAACGAAGCTAGAGAAGTATGCCAGCATAGAAAAGTGTGGCGACAAATAGTTCATAAAAAGTGTCAGTAGAGTAAATGACGCCTGAAACAAAAGACCTTGAATACTAATGGGCCCGAGTGGGGAGCTTCACAGGACGACTTGGTGAGACCGATTGAGTCACGCCTACCCCGCAAAGGAAATTACTTAATGGTATTATAATAAAAAAAAAGGATAAACATAACATTTTCTACAATAGAAATCAATTTTTGGTTATAATTGTATTTTTAAACATATTGTTTCTAAAACCCGATTCTCATTTGGTTCTTTTGTCCTGATTGAATAAGAAATATCTTCTTCAAATAATGATTCCACCTATAAAATAAAGTTGACATTAATAAGCCATTCTACAGCAAATGACATTCAATTGCCGCAAGTTTAATTCAACAATAAGTCCAACTGATAAAAGTAATTGAATGACTAATTTTTAATAATCTGTATAATTTCGCGCACCTGGTAACCACCTGGTCGTTTCAGGAAGATAGGTACGGGCTTGGTTCACTTTCCCTCGAGATGATAGCGAACCAATGCAATGGTCCGTGACTACTCTGTTAGTCAGACACTTAGCCAATCGGGACATACACATAGTCGCCACAGTCGAACCACTTTGTGTTAAACTATTAACTTTACTATGCTGAAGGAAAGTAAAATATAGGCAATCCATAATTGCATCATTTAAATGACACCGATTGCAATATTGATAAATGGCGCCTTGTTTTACAGGGATACCCGGGTCCGCTTATAATACTAATAAACCTATGCACGCAGCCAATACCGGAAGTAACGGGCCAAGAATCCGAGACCGGATATTTACCGATGAAAGAATTCGATAATATAACTGTTTTCTTTATCCCTGCTATTTTATCATTGTCTCTCATCATATTGTTTACATTTAGGCATCAATTGACGCGGGGAATACACTGAGAAAAAAATCTTAAATTTTCAGTCAAATGAACCGCTGGATAGTGTAAGGGCATATAAAATTCACATGGCCGTTCCGGTTGACCCCTGTTGTCTTTAAAATCGATTTTGAAAATTAAATTTTTGAAACATATGGCTTTGTAGGAAATTTCATGGCGCATCTTTTAACTTCTAACAAAACAAGTTGTATCTTTTACTGTTTCTGAAAGAAAGTGAAAAAACAGGATTTTGTGAAAAACAAAATTTAAGCACATCTGAGAAATTCTCGGCAATCACTTGCCGCTCTCGCGACCAACACTGGTGATCGCAGATTAAAACTTGACGCAGACACGCTTGGATATTTTTAGTCATATTTTATTGGCTTAACATAAAGACAAGGCTTTAGAGACTGTGTGTCATAAATTTCAGATTTGTACTAAAATTTTCCTAGGTCATGCCGCGAGTGGAAGTCGAGGTACAGAATTCGAGAAATTCTGGCATTTTTTAAAAAACTTTTCAAGTGGTATATTTTCTTCAAAAAGATCAGAAATATCTCTATTACGGGTCATTATGTGGAATTTTATGAGCTATTCAGCGGTCAAAACAGAAGTTTCTTGCTCCTTTCTTGAAGGATTAATCGCGTTTCAAAGTAGGCAGTGATTTTGAACAGCACTCACGCTATTCTCACAGATAATGTCCGATGGTAGTGTATGTGTGATAATTAATTCAAATTTACAACAATTCACTTTTTTTTCTCGAAATCGAGATTTTAGTGGTTAGGCCCCCTTTTGACAAAGAGCTTAATTATTTATTAAAATGAACGCTTTCAATTTGAAATTACTCCTTTTATGAACAATTTCGAATTGTTTTGTTTCAGTATTTCAATTTCTCAGTTATGTGGCTTTGAAATAAAAATGCTCCATGTAATTGAACACTTAATTTGAAATGATTTATTTTAAGGCTAAAAAAAGGTTAATGTAAAACTGTGAAAAGTAAATTTACCGAATTTAAGATTTTTCAGTACCTTTTAAAAAAATACCATGCCTTTTCCTGATTTTCCAGGCCCTGGAGCAATTCTGTTTGCTACCAAACTATTAATATGATCTCCAGACATGCCACCTCCCTCGTTAAATTTGGACATGCTTATTATTATTAGAATAATAATAGAATAAATAATTAAGTCTTCATTTTGCTTAAAATAGGATTTGTAATATTGCCTTATTGTTTAATATACCTGAATATCATTGAAATGTGTATTAAATTAAAATTGTGAAATGTTGATGAATGGAATAAAAACAGAGCTAAAAGTAACTCGCAAAACACGAAGCAATGAAGAAATGAAGGCACGAGGACGAGTTTAAAATGGACTCGAAATATCGAGTGCGTAACTGGAGTAACACTCCAGTTAAATTTAACTCCTGCATTTATTAGTTGCGCCAAGTCTGGACCTAGATACCTTTCTCGCATAAATTCTTTTTAAAAAGCAGCATATTATCTTTCTACATAAAGGATTTTCTTCTCCTGGAAAATGGGCAAAAAGCATTTTTTTTCTTCTCTTCAGAAAATGAAAAAAGAGAGAGAGAGATTGCCTTTTGAGTGTGACTCCACTTGAAATTAATAGTTCTTAGTGCACAACGAAACAAAGGATTTTTCTTCCATTTCCTGCTATTGTAACGGCGCAACTGCAAACGTGGTAATTATTTCTACTAACGGAGATTCTACTGCGTCCTCGTCGTCAAGATATTTTAGAATCAGAGATGCAATTTAAGACATGGCTTAGAATCTTGGTGGAAACGAGACCAATTAAGAAAAAAAAATGATCAAAATACTAGTCGACAAGAAACGGTTTTGCGTAGGTTATTTAAAAGCATTATCTAAAATATCAAATTTTTATATTTTTGTTTTACATTACTGTGAAAACAAAATTATTTTAATATATTGCTATTAAAGCCAGTAATAAAACAAATTTTATTAAGTTTCTTTTCACTCTAAAATCGCAACCTTACAGCTTTCTATTTCGAGACCTTCTTCATTATTTATAAAAAATAAATATAGTTATAGTAAAATACATATTTTTGATAAAAATTTTAATTTTATACTGCACTTTTTTAATTTTGCTCTATACACTTATTAATCCGAACTGCAGAGAGTGTGTCAAACTATCAAAACAGGGACTCTCACCATGAATATTTTTTATTGAATTAATAATAATAACCTTAAAATTATTGCATTCACTTCGTGGAAATGCTTTATCATTGATTTTCAAGTTATTAATTCTGTACTTTAGATGAAAATTATTTTTAAACGAAGTTTTGATATTGTTTTTTTATGCTGCAAGTTTGAATTCAATAATTTTGAAAGTTTCCCATTATAAAGCATATAATTTCTGAAGTTTTTAGAGTAGTTACACTTTAAAGGTTCACAATTTTCAAAATTCTTCAATTTGAAACGGGGGTCATTCACAAAATACGTGATACATTCTATCAAAGTATCATTCTCTATGTTAGGAACAATGGAAAAAGCATCACGCATTAAAAACATTATTAAATATGTTTATTATGATAATATATTCAAATTTCTATAATATATTTTTAATTTAATTTAAATTGAAATATTTTGAATGCGTAATTATAACCTGTTTCATTTTTGAGGACCAGAAAATAAAGTTTCTTTGCTTCAAGAGCTTAATTGGAAAATATTTGGATTATAACATTTACTGGTTTTTTAAATTCTTCAAGTCGCAGAATATCGAATTCAAAGAGGTGATAATTGCACAATTTTCAGTTTAAAGGATTTGTAATTAAACAATTTTGAATCAAATGCTTAAAGAATAAATTCAAAACAATGAAAAATTTAGACAATAATTTCTCAAATTCAATCCATAGAAATTATAAGATTTTAGAACTAGACAAAAAAATGTCGAATTGAAATACATAAAATGGTGCAATTTAAAACATTGGAATCATATACAGCAATCTTGTTTTGTCTTCCTTCTTAAATTTTTTATCTGAAGATTTAAAAAAAATGAATAATTTAAAATGTAAAATATTTGATTGGAAAATTTCAAGAATGAATAATAATTCTAAATGACGTGTTAAAAATTACGCGATTTAAAATAAAAAATTGGGTTAATCAAAATCAAAATATAAAAAAAATTAAACTATCTGAAATTGATACATTAGTAGTTAAATCATTTCTTCAATTTTGAATGCTTACAATTTTAGAGTTCTAAAATTCCATGTTGAACGTTAAATTTTCAATGTAGCCCTTTGGTAATTTTTAATTTTTCAATTAAAATTGAAATGATTGTATTTTTGAAAGTATAATTAACAATTGAATAATTGCAATTTTAAAGGGTTTGAGTATAAGAAACTTTGAATATCAAAATTCTTGGTGATTAAACAGTTTTGAGTTTTAAATCAAGTTCGGATTCGTTTAATTCTCAACGTTCTGTTATTCTGTAGAACAAATCTTTTCATACATAATATTTCCCATTTAATATTATTTTTTAGTTTCAATGTTTTTTTTATGAATTCCATTTTAAAGATTTATAACTGAAAAATTTTCCATTTTGAATGGTGAAAATGACGGTGAATTTATTTTTTGATCTTAGGAAAATTTGTCTATTGAATTTTAATGTTAAATTATCATTTTTTTCATGTAATAACAATTTAAGATTCTAGAATTTCAGAAGCCAAACATTCAATTTTATTTTTAATATAAAATTGTCCATTTTTAATCGCTTCGAATTATAGATTATTTAAATTCAAAAGTTATCAATTTCAAATTATTCAATATTGAACGCTATTAATCGAAAATAATACAATTTCAATTCGTTTGAATTTTAAAAGATCCAATTTTCAAAATTCTAATATAAAAATATTGATTTTTTAACTATTGAAATTGTCTTATTTTCGAAATTTTAAACTGAAATCATTACATTTCGAGACTCTTCAATTAAAAATCAAAGTGTTCAATTGTGAACGCTTGGAATTAGAAATGTCACAATTTCAATTCCTTTCTAATGAAATTATTACATTTTCAAAATGTAGTATCATATTTTTCAAATTTGAGAGCATCTGATTTACAAATTTTCAATTGAAAATGATTAAATTTTAAATGATTTTATTTAGAAATGATACAAGTTCAATTCTTTCCTAATGCATTTGAAATATTGATCTTTTTCTTCAAAATTTTACCTAATAAACGATTGTTTAATTTGGGACGTTTTCAATTCAAAATAATTCAATATATATTTTTTTGATTCCAAACGCTTTCAATTCAAAATGATCAATTATTATTTCAAAAAATTGTTCGAACTTAATGTTCAAACATTTTGTTAATAATGGATTTTTAAATTGCTTGGCGCGCGTGCATTTAATGATTGTGGTGTAATAATATACAGTACATAATTTTTTTAATGATCGTTTAATTTTATTTAAGTTAAATTTTCTTATTTGAGATAATTCTTTAGTGAGATTCTCAAGAATAGAAATAAGTTGTTGAATTTATTTTCATTTTATTGATTGCAGGTATGCGTGAAGGGAAGGGAAAGCGAGTAAAACTAGTAGTTAGCCTGACAATTGACCAGCGACCGGTGCTGTGCAGTCATTGATTTCGTTTGTCTTCGCGACCTCGACAGCGATCATGAAAGTCTCATACTCTTATGTGGGTGTAGAATTACTGTCAGACATATCTTGCAAGGGCACTGATTTTTTTGCCGAAGCTTTTGACTTTCTCTCACCTATCGAATTACTAAACCGTAATTGGAGAACGATAGTTACAGCACGTTACGATTCACTGCCCAAAGTTGTGCTCTTTCCTTTTATTTAACTCCACTTTTCTAAATCTGCACGCAGAAAAAAATGGTTTTCAACTAAAAAAAAACTGTTTATATTTTGGTTGATTCAACAAAATATTTGATAGACCCGACGAAATTTTCTTCTTGAATCAGCCAATTACTCCATCTACCAACAAATTTAGTTAAACAACAAAATATTTTGCTTTCCATATATTAACCATATTTTATGTTTTAACAAATAATTTTTTTTTCTTCTATTTAACCAAATCGTTTTCTTAGTGTGTCTCTTATCTCTGTACTCTAGTCACGGTCTATTTCTTCTTTATTCTCCATTCCTGAAGTATGTGATTGATCAGAATTTCGGTATGGAGAGTAGGTTAAGATAAATCAGGGGTTTTCTT
Organism: Andricus grossulariae; assembly: GCA_011634705.1. NCBI lineage: Eukaryota > Metazoa > Arthropoda > Insecta > Hymenoptera > Cynipidae > Andricus > Andricus grossulariae. The sequence goes on from JAABKJ010001597.1 coordinate 24,603, forward strand.
GAGTGATTCAATTGTATATCTACTGTAAATTAAGTTCTTTATCTCCAGCAAAGGCATAACTAATTTGAGACACTTTTTATTGGCAAAACTTTCGAACATGACCTCCTTCAATTTTGAGAATGGAGCCGTTCAAAAACTACGTCAAACTGCCAGGCGGAAAAAATGAATATAAATAACAATTTTTTGACTTGCTCGAAAAAATGAAAATTAGCGATTTTATTTGACAAATAAAGCATCTAAATACATACTTCACACTCTTTCCCCTATTTCCATCTTCTTTGAATTTCTTCTTTTTTTCCCAGAAAATCCAACTATTTTCGTTGAAACTTAATTCTTTTTAACTAAAACCTCTACTTTTTCACTATTTCGTTGAGAATTCAACTACTTTGATGAAAGTTGAACTACACTGTTAAAAATTGATCATTTTATTCATTTAAGATTTAACTATTTTGTTAAAAAAGTCGTTTTTCCATTGTTGAAAAATAACTTTTTTAACTGAGAATTTGTCTATTCCATTTTTGGTTAAAAATTGAACGTTTTTAGTTGAAACTTCAACTATTTGGTTAAAAATGTACGTATATTGTTGTAAATTCGTATTTTTTGGTAGACAATCTTCTTGATTGAAAATTCAACCACCACTTGGTTGAAAGATAAATTACGTTGTTAAAAATTCATTCATTCAGTCTTTTTGGTTTGAGAATACAATTATTTTGTTAAAAATTCTATCAATTTGGTAACAAATTTAACGATTTCATTTGACATTTTTTCTCTCTCTTCAATGAAAAATCTTTCTTGCTAGAAACTTCATCTCTTTTGGTAGACGTTTTATTTTTTTAAATTCAACTGTTTGGTTAAAAATTGATCTGTTATCTGGTTGATAAAATTAAAATATTTTTTCATTTAAATATCAATTATTACATTTTTCGTTGAGAATTCTTTTTTTTTTTTTTAATTCGTCTGTTTCTTATTTCAAATTAAAAGATCTTTTAGGAGGAAATATAAAATATTGACTATTTTTGTTTGAAAATTCAACTACTTGGTTGAAAGTTGAACTTCTTAGTTGAACTTTCATTTTTTTTGTTTGTTGAAGCCATCTTTTTTGGTCGAAAGCTTAACTGTTATATTAAATATTAGTCTTCTTGGGTAGAAAATTCGTCCTTTTGGATTGAAAATTCAACTGCTTTCGAAAAACTTCTTCCTCATGGCGTAAAAATTAAACTACTTGGTTGAAAATCCAACTGTTTTTGGTTAGAGTTTTTTCTATTTGTTTAAGAATTCGACCATTAGATTGAAAAATTCTCCTTTGTTGTTTGAGAATTCAACTATTTGGTTAAAAATGCAGCTATTTTGTTAAAAAGTAATTTTTTCTCGAAAATTCAACTGTTTTGTTGAAAAATCGTCTTCTTTGATAGAAGATTCTCCCCTGTGGATTGAAAAATCATATTTCTTGCTTTAAAGATCAATTATTTAGTTGTAAATGCAACTGCTTGGTTTTAAGAATAATGTTTTTGTTAGTTGGCAATTCAACTATTTTGTTGCACCTGCAATATATTTTAACTTGGCGTTAATCAAATGAGATCGAAGGAAAAAATTTTGAGTTAATTCTTGGGTTCACGCTTTGTGTGATGATCTGTGACGAAAAGGGTTCGAAACTTAGCGTTTAATACTTGAGATTTTTAAGCTAGAAGTATGCATCAAAAATTTAATAATTATAGTTGAAATTTTAAATATTATGCTTTAAAAGAATAAATTCAAATTGTATTATTTCTAATTTAAAGTCTTGGTGTTTAAAAGTTTCCAAAGTAAAAACGTTAATTTAATAAGTTTAAATTGAAACCTTATAAGTAAGACAATTGAAGAAAGCGTTTATGTAATAACTGTAATACTTACTGAACAGTGAATAGTGAACACTTAAAAATGTACTGGAATCTTTCGAAATACTTAAAATATCTATTTTAAATAACTAAAGAATATACAATTTCTCAAATATAAACCCTTTTTAAATTGTCCACAATAATTTTATATCTTCTAAACATTGTTGAATATTAGAAAAATCATTGAAGCTTTTACAAACCTGTGAATCAAAATTCTTTGATTTTTAAAAATATTTCGGTATACGTTAAATTCTTTTAAAATATGTTCAAGTATTCAAATGTTTACGTGCAATTATTAGCTATTTTCACTTCAACCATCAGCTAACTTCACTTCGCTTAGTGCTCAGGGGTAAACAATGGACCAAATGCATGGGACAAAACTTTATTATTGTAATATCTTCGTGATGAATAATAATTATTATCCATTTAATATTTAATGAAATAGTTCTTAAAAAATAAAAACTATTTTTTAAATACACTTATATAGAAAAAATTAGTTTTTACGAAGATATTAGCAAAATAGGACAAAAATGAAATGAATCCCATGCATTTGGTGTATTGTTTTCCCCTCAGCACTCGACGAAGTGAAGTTAGCTGGTGGTTGACGTGAAAATACCTAAACTCAAATTTGAAAAAATTTCAATCGTTATGAATAGAATTTTTGAAAGTTTATACTTACAATTTCAAAAATATAAGCATGAAAATAAATAAAACTGGAAATTTTTGAATTTGTTTTGGTTCCAATTAGAATGTAAAAAATTGGTGAATTCTTACGAAATTTCTGAATTGATATAAACTATCTTAAAGTAACTTGAATTCAAAAGAATTCTTTAGATGTTCCTTGAATTCCCTCAAAATTTGAATTCAGTTGATGAAATTGGAAATCAAAAACAGCCTAACACTGAAAAATTCCATTTCGGGGCCCTTATAACCTTTGTCAAAATTTGAAGTCGATCGATCAATGTCCTGAATTTCCGCGGATCAAAAATAAGTTTAAAAATCAATTCTCATAGTTTTGTAATAGTCGCTCATTTTTCTTCGAAATCTATCAAAAATACGCACTGATATATATATATATATATATATATATAGCTATCTAATTAATTTAATTAATAGCTATCGCATTGAAAACAAGGATTCAAATTTACAAAAAATTAGAAGATTTTATAAATGATTTTTTTTGTGGCTTACAAAAATAAACTTTTGTTCTAAAAAAAACTGAATATATTTTAATCTTACAACATTTTTAAAAATCGGACATATTATGTAGATCACGAAAAAATTAATATGAGCAATACTTGCAAAACTCTGAGAATAAAGAATTTTTGAAACTTACTTTTGCTATCCGGAACTGCATCGATCCGATTTCAAATTTTATGCAGGTTATATGGGACCTAAAATAAAAATTTTTTGTGATAGGCTGGAATTTATAAGGAAACCCTTATTTTTTCGACTTCTTCCAGACTATTTATTCAGAACTGAACAGTAATAACGTTTCGGAATCGGACCGATTCCCTGATCAGTCTATCTCCTACATTTCGCAGAGTTTAATAGTAGTTTGTATGCATGCTTTTTGGAACCAATTATAGATATGGAGGACAAAGTATCGAAAAAGTTAAGATATATTAAACAAAATGTTCTAAAAAAAACGTATTAAAAACAAATAAACTTCGTAAAATTAATGAAGTCTCGAAAATTTAGTGAAATCTGCTGAAGTCACTTTAAAATCAGTTGAATTCTCTTGAAATTTCCTAAAATATCTGAAGTCATATGAATTCATATGAAGTCACTTGAAATCACTGGAATTCTCGTGAAATTAACCTAATTTGTTTGATTTCCCGAAAAAGAAATTCCCTATTTTTTTCAAATCGTAGCACGTACCACCGAGTTTTTGAAAGTAAAGTGGGGTTTTAAATGTGGAAACCCCTTTTTTCGAAAAAATGGAAAAAAGAAGTACGTGTTAGAAAGTACTATATTAACTTTTTGTAAATTGAAGTCTGGTCACCTCTGAAGGAATGTTCAAGGAATAATATCGACCCAATAACTTTTAATTCTGACGACCCCAACCACCTTGTTTTGTGAGTTTTATGTAAAATTGATGCTAAAGACGGTATTCTTTAAATTTTTTCTAAATTAATTATTTATATTCGATAAGTCACAAGTTTCAAAATATTTTTTAAACTAATTATCCATTTTTTAAAAAGTTAATATATAAGTTATTATTTTTCGGGATAAATGGTATAGTTGATGAATTTAAAGAATAATATTTCTAACTTAACATATTTGGTAATTATTTAAACAATTTTTTTATCCTGTAAATCGTGAAAACTTATTATTTTCTAAAATTAATGTCACAGGTAATGCATGTTCAAAGTGATATTGTTTGGGAAAGACAGTTCACAATTATTTAAATAATCAATATTACTTGCTTCTTTTCGCAAAAAAGATGGAGAAAATTCTACATAGTTGAAAAAAATTATTAATGTTTAAACAATCAAGGTATAAGTTCTCAAATAAGAAAATACTGAATAATAAGCAACATAGTGCAAGAGATCAAAATCGAGAAGTTTCTCCACCTTTCTTATGAAAAGGCGCAAGTTATTGATTATTAATTGTTTATACAATTGCAAAACTGTCTTCCACAATAAATATCACTCTCAATATTCATTAATTGCATCATTAATTCCATAAAATATTAACTTTTCAAGATTTACAGAGGAAAAACATTATTTAAACAAATTAAAATTATTTAAATAATTGTAAACTACCTTTCACACAAAATATCACTCCTAGCATTCATTAAATATGTTATGGGCACCAAAAAGTAGTAAATTTTTAAGATTTACACTCTGGGGGGGGAAAAATTGTTTAAACATTTGAAATATATTTAAATAATTGCCAAATAACGTTAAACAAATATATATTACCCTTAAAATTCGTTAACTAAGTCTTTAATTTCGGAAAAAATAACTTTTTACGATTAACAGAGGAAAAATTGTTTAAAGAAATGAAACTTGTTTAAATATTTGCCAAATATTTTAAGTTACAAATATTATTTTTGAAATTCATCAACTGTATCATTGTTTAAATAAATAATAATTATTTAAACGATTCAAAATTTATTAGAAAATACTTTGAAACTTGTCACTCATCGAATAAAAAAATTCATGTTGAAAAAGTTCCAAAAAATACCGTCTTTAGCCTGAATTTTATATAATATTGCAATTTGCATTGTTTAAGGCATTTTCCGGGCAAAATACAAGGGGGTTAGAGGCTTAAAATTAAAAGTTATTGGGTGGAAATTATCCCATGAACATTCCTTACGAGGTGACTGAACTTTAATTTATAAAAAGTATTCTTTTATTCTTTATTACTTCTTAAAAAGTATTGTATTCAAGTATTCTTTTTTCCATTTTTTTCGAATACCGAACTTTTCCCATTTTAAACCCCCACGTTAATTTTAAAAGCTTGAGGGCACGCGTTAATGCTAATCCATTTAAAAAATAGAAAATATGGTATTTCTTTTTCAGAAAACGAAAAAATTGGGGGGGGGGATCGATCACCAAAAATCAAAAGTCGAATTTTTATAAGTATGTACAAACAACGAGTACTAATCTCTCCTTAGCCTATGGCCTTGTTAAAGCTCATAAAATTGACTATCCTCTAATAAGACCAGTTATTTCAACAATAGATTCTCCAACTAGAAAATTGGAAGAATTATTGAGTCAAATTATTAAAAAATCA
>JAABKJ010001598.1:0-30215 GCA_011634705.1 Andricus grossulariae
ATTTAAATGTATAAGGTAGGACTGATTCACATAGCCTTACTGACGAGTCCAGTGAGTCAGTCCGGGACGAAACATTAAAAAATCTAACTTTAATTTACTTAAAAATATATATCTTTTTTGTTTTGTTTTTAAATTAATTGTAGCACACAAAACAAATAAAAATTATTGACCCTAATACCAATAAAAAAATCTTCTTTACACTTATAATACTTGGGTCAATTAAAAACGATATCTTTCAAAAAACCGCAAAGATGTCATCAAACTATATTCCATTCAATGTTTTGAAATCCCGTGAAATCATAACAACTCCTTTAAATATCTTGAAATCCATAAAATCGTTTGAAATTTTTGCAAATGTTTTTAAATTACCTGCATACATTTGAAGATTCCGTAAATCCCTTAACATTTTTTAAATCGTGCGATAATTCCTTGAAATTATTTCAATTACATGAGTATCCTGCGTACTCTTAGAATCCCTTTAGAACGATTGAGCTCTCTGGAAATCCCTCAAAATTATGTAGGATTCCATGCAATCTTCTGAAATCCTTGAAATCGCGCGAAATCTTCAATATTCCTTATATAATCCTTTGAGATCCCTGGAAATTCCTGTAAATAAATTACTACGAGATTTAAAATTCAGTGAAATCTTTTAAATCCGTAGGAATATTTCCGAATCTCTTGAAATCCCTTAAAATCTTTTTTAATCTTTTGAAAGCCATTAGAATTCCTCGAAATCTCCTAAAATCCTTTATAATATTCGGAAATCCTTAGAAATTCCAATTAATCTTCTACAATCTTACAAAATCCTTTAAAATATACTTTAGAATATTTTGAAATCTCTTAAAATTCTTTGAATTTTCGTGAAATCGTCGAAATTCCTTAAAATCTCTTAAAATCCCTTAAAATCTTCGAAATCCCATTTCATTCCTTTAGATCCTTCACATTTCGTGAAAATAATTTAGCATCTCTGGAAAGTCTTGCAAATCCTTTTGATTTCTTTTGAAATATTTCGAAATCTCTTAAAATCCCTCAAAATCTCTTAACATTTCTTGAAAGATGATTCAACTCCTTGAAGTGCCTTAAAACCTTTTAAAACCCCTTGAAAAATTGAGTTTCTCTCTCAAATTTATTGTATAAGGTATTTTCTTCAAATTCTTGTTATCTTTGAAAATTATTTGAAATTTGTGAAACCTCTCGTCATCCTTTAGAATCGTTTAAAATGCACTAAAACTTTTGGAATGCCTGAAAATTCCTTGAGATCTGCTGAAATACTTTAAAATTACTGACATTTTTTTCAAATCTTTTAAAATTCCTTGAAATCTTTTAAAATCACATTTACTCTTCTTCCTATTTTAACGGGGTAGAGTATCTCGTTTACTTGACCATTTTTTAAAATGGCTAGGGGGCTCTAAAATTTAAAAAATCCTCTCTACGTAATTAATGGACGTTTCCTTTGCTATCTTAAAATTACTTAAAGAGAAATAAAAAATCTAGAAAATTAAATTTTTTTCTATGTTCTAGGATACAGACAGTGTGAGTTTTATCTCACCATTGCCAATCTTAGCCATGATTGGAGCATTGACCCTTGGGTTTGGAGATGCTTGCTTCAACATTCAAATTTTTGCTTGTTTAACTTCACTTTATCCAAATGACAACGTCGCAGCTAATTCTTATTACAATTTTTGGCAATCTGTCGCCATGTCAATATCATACTTCTACAGCAATTATTTTGGTCTGCACCTGCAGCTTGGTATATTGCAGTTTACATTAATTTTTGCAACAATTCTTTACAGTATTATTATCTGCAAGAATAAGAAAGTGAAAAATATTGAAATATCTTCTGTAAATTTATGATATTGTATGTTCAGGTTAATGAGAAAATTAGATGAGGTAGGACCTTTTGGATTGAATATTTCTTAACCCACCGTCACACAGGTTTTTTTACTCAAGCGGGAAAATAAACAAATTAATCAATTAATTAATCAAATAATTAATTATAAAATTAATTAATTCATTAATAAACTAATTAATTAATCAAATATTTAAGCGCGAAAATAATTAAGCGGGAAAATTTGACTGGGTCGTAAACGACCCACCTGTGTGATGGAGGATCAATTTCTGTAAACTATTTTTTTTTCTCAGGAAAGTCTTCCCTGAAACTTTACAGTTTCCAATGATGAAAATGAGTTAAAAATTCTCAAACATAATTAATTCAAATAATGTTTAAACAATTTTTTTTCGATTTTAGCCTTAGAAAATTGTACTTTTAAAATTGGAAATAGTAGAGTTGTAGAGAATGTTTTTCCCGGAAAACGAAGCGATAAGTTATTGAAATTCAACCAGATTTCAAAAATTGCAAAAAACATTGCTAAAAGAAATTTCTTTCAAGTTTAAATATATTGTCATTAGGAATAATGCTTTTTATTTGAAATGATAACCTCATTAATATTATTTTAATTCTTAAAATCATAGAACAAATATTTTTTTATGCATTTTGCATAACTACTGTAAATATTATTTGTTTGGGTATAGCTATAGTGACTTCTAAATAAAAGTAAAACTTTTGTTAGTATAAGATGAAAATGATGTCCTACCGTAGTTAGATAATTTTGTAAATAATGTATGTTTTTTTATTTGAATTTACTAGCGTAATTAGTTATAAAATTTGTAATAGAACAAGTATAAAAAATAAAATAATATTAATTTTAAATCTAAAATAAATGTTTTCAGACTCTTCAAAAGTCTTGGAAGTAATTGTGCATTTGTACTTACCTAGATTTTAAATTGTACATTGTGTAAATAAAATTGTGTTGTTATTATTTTTACAGAAAATTTAGTCTTTTAATTTTTCTTAAAATTTCCCTTTTTAAGAGAAAGTATTTCATGACTAAATACTAGATAATACTTAAATAATAGTGGCGCAGTATGTCTGAATTATAAAAAATAATTTTAGTGTAGATTGAAATTAAAAAAAAAGTGTTCTTTGAAAATCCGGGATTTCTTAAGAAATATCTTTTAATAAGTTATTATTCGAAAATTTTTAAAAGATTTTTAACTTTATGAAACTAATACGATAGTAAACAAATTACATTCTTATTGATTTAAAAGGGGATTTAAATCCTTCAGTAAAGTAAGAGATTAAACATTTGATGAATTAAAGGAAACATAGGAAACCTAGATCAAACCGAGTTTAAATTAGTAAAAATTTTCGAAATGTTCAAAATTTAAATATTCAAGATTGCCAAATTTCAACTTTGAAGAGTTGAGAATAAAAAATGTAATCTTATCAAATTTGACCATTTATAAATTTTCGTGTCAGTACACGATTATAAGTTTGATGTGCACAAAATTCATCAAGTTCAAATCAAAGAATTAAAATTTTAAAAATTTTCCAAATTATTTCTCAAATCAAAATACGTTAATAAATGATAACGAAATTGATACAAGATGTGAGAAAGTCTTACATAAAATCCATAAATCCATTATTCAGCATGCATCCTATGCACTTGTAGTAAATTCAAAAAAGGATGCTATCGACAATGAAATACTGAACAATGCAATTACGTAAAACTGTACACGCTCCTCTTTTAACCGGTTTGTTTAAATTATGCCCCTCATCAAACAATTATTTCTTATCTCTTCATGTTGAAACAACGTTATGTCATATTTTTTTCTACAATTTTCACCAATGACCAACGTGCACGGTAAAAAAATATATAAGCTGTCTATCAATACCAGCATATTACTTCATTCATTTATAAGACATAGCTCAAATGAAGAATTTTATTTTTTCAAAGATATCTTTACAAGTTACGACATTGATGTTTAATTTTATTCAATTTATGAACATTTCGTTTCCATAAATTCATAAACGATTAGTGTCAAACTTCATACAATCGCGAGAAATCTATTTTTAAAACTACCATATTGTAGCAATTTGGATTGCTCCCGCAAAGAAAATGTTTTTATAAGTCATCAATTTCGCTCAGCTTCGGAATGTCAATTTTCAACATTTCTGATATATTACCGATTTCTGGTCGAATAATTTTCTGGATAAACGAGAAAAAATCTGCCTTGGCCCGGATTTGAAGCGGGAACGCCACCATTCTCCAGTCGAGCGTTAACCAATTAGGCCACCGGGGCTTCTCCAGAAAATTATTTGGATTAATCACTAAAATTTCAAGAGATATAAAGATTAAGACCCGCATAATCCTGTGTATATACGATAAACTATCTGCTGAAGCCCCTGTGGCGTAATTGGTTAACGCTCCACTCGTGAATAGTGGCGTTTCCGGTTCAAATCCGGGCCAAGGTATACTTTTTCTCGTTTCTCCAGAAACTTATTTGACCATTAATCGGCAATATCTAACATCAGACAAAAAATTAATTAATTAACCTGGTTAACAACATGAAATCAAATATTAAATTCGTGGTTGAGGTTAAACAAAGTAAATAAATTAATTTTTGGTGGCATTGCTAAACTTCGTCGGGATATAATGAAGGGCAATTAAAAAAATAGTAAATGAAGTTCAAGAAAAAATTGATTTTAATTTGGACTTTTATGCAAGATATGTTGATGATTTTGCACTTTGTGTACATACAAACAATGTTGATACCCTCTTAAATGCACTTAACAGTATACATCCAGGATTAAAATCTACTGTGGAAAACGAAATTAAAGGAGGATAAATTTTCTAGATACGATTTTAATAAAAAATTATCATCTGTGATAATATTATTATCGCGGATTGTCATAGATTGATTTGATTGAAAAATATGTGCACAGCAACATTAATCGTATTAAAAGTAAAAATAATGATCAGAATAAAAATAATATTGAAGTATATGATAGATTTAGCACGGTAGTGTTACTTTATTTTTGAAAAATTTCAAAGAACTTAAAATAAATTTTAGGAAAACTAGGTTCACAAAAAAATGCACCACAAATTTTTAATAAGTTGGAGAACAATGATCCCCCCATTTCGCGAGATTTCCGAAGAATGAAGTTTCGTATTTTTTTTCAAATCGGTCAATAATTAATTTGTCAATTATGTCAACCAATTGACAAATATTTTAAGCAAACAAATATGACTCTTAAAATTTATGAACTGTATGATTTATGCCGAAAGATACTTTTCACGATTCACATAAGAAACAAGTTTGTTCAAACAAATGATAATTACCTACACAGTTGAAAATTAATCTAAAATAGTTTACAAGTTATGTCTTACCGAATAATAATCCAACAGCATTTTAAAAAATGTTGCCTTTGGCATACATTTTACATAAAACTGCTATTTTCAATTTTATGGGGCATTTTCCTTAAGACGCGACTAGACTTCAATTTATAAAAAGTTGATAACAAGTAGTTGTTTCTCCCATTTTTGTACAAAACTGACCTTTTCCCACTTAAAATCCCATTTTCATTTCAGAGGCCCACAGTAAAAACAAAATATAATCTTTACAGCAATTTCAGAGTAATCTTTAAACGCAACAAAAATTACCTTCACGGGTTAATTAAGTTTCGATGCAAAAAAAATTCAACTTTATCTACTTGAAAATTACCCGCAACAAAAATTCACTAATCTTTTTTCTGTGCCGGGGTGAAGGGGGGCACAGGTTAATATTGACCGATTTAAAAGAAACATAATACGGAAATTATTTTTTCAGGAATCTCCCAAAGTGAGTGGAGGTTGTTACTCTATGGCCGAAAAAACTTTTTTTGGAACACCCTAATGATGCAGTTTATATAGATAAAATCTCGATTTTCATAGAAGTACAAAATATCACTCAGTTCTTTAAAAACATAGAATCATACATGGTCATGATTTTAATTGGGATGATGTCAAGGTCCCTTATCATAAGAGAAATAAAAAAAAAAGAGAGAATTCATGGAGATGCTATTTATAAAGAGAGAGGTTAATAGAGCCATTAATTTAAAAAAGGATCACTCGAGACACAACAAAGTTTGGGATGGGGTAATTAATTGAATAAATTGACCTGTGTAATAAAAAATGTAATACATGAATTTAAATTAATCTAAGTTTCTATTGTTCATACCGGTAGTTTTCCTATAAATAGTCTCTGCTGAGGAAGGAAAATTGGCTTCGAGACATGTTGATTCCAACAGTAGTATAAAAAAGACAGAGAAGGAATAAGGAAAGAGGTTTTGGTTGAATTTACTTTTTCTCCCTCTTTTTTGTTGCTGTATATTTGCCTCTCATGAACCGAAAATGAGGTACGTGGAAACCGAATTTTGAATTGTGAAATTTTTTGTGTTCTGATTTTGGTGCATAAAATGTTTCATAATAGGGTCGAATTTCGATTGAAACTTAGCCCTGGGAAAATGTGTGTAACTGCATCATCAAAAAAAAATTTTAATTTTGTCCCAGGAAAAGAGTATCTTTTAAGCGGCTAATCGAACCTCTTAGAAATTAATCTTTAATATATTTCGATCCAACTCTTGAATTTGTTAATAAATAATTTGAAAAAAATGCTTTCCGATCAAACCCTTGAATTTATTTCTAATTAAACAAAATAAGCCCTTTCCCGATCCCACCATGTAATTTCTTGATAAATAAATACACAATGAGCCTTTTCCAAATTCCGTGTTTATAAATAACAAATTTGTCGACAATGTATTTGTTAGTAAATTTCAAAGACTTCCCTGCTTCTGATTGGCTGTTAATAAAACGACTTTTAACTCGACGCACGCTTTTACTATTGAAACATACAATTTTATAATAACAATAACAATGATAATAATAAATTTACGCAGAAAATGAAAATTTCTAATTTATGAGCACATATTTCCCGAATCTGCTCACTACTTCCCGGAATTTTACCGTATTTTTCAAGGTGCACACAATTCCTGGATTTCTATAGACACCCTGAATATCTTTTATGTGAAAAGAAAAGGGGAAGTTTTTTGAGAATGGGGGGATTTAAAAAAGAGGAAAACGCAGGAAAAGTGAAAAAATCAACAATAAGGTATAAGCTTCAACAATTAAAAAATTTGGATACATTTTCATTAATATTTTTGTAACTTTGTTGCAAAAATCTACAAGGTATTGCAGAAAGCTACAGGATTTTATATTTTTTAATTTATGTGTTTCACATCATAAAAACACTATTAATTTTACGTAAATTATTATAGAAAATTACAAATTCAAACAAAAAAATATAAATATTCACAAGCAATACTCTTAGAATCCGCATGAACGTTTCGACTTGTAATCCACTGTTATTTTTTTAGGACATGTAACATATATGTTTCTAGAAGAAACTACAATTTTTAAAAAATATTACACTTTTGCAAAGAATTTTTGTTATTATGATAAATCACAGATCAATCAGCAGTTTATTTTATGTAACATTGTTTTTTTTTTAATTAAAATTTTACCTAGATATCCACATCTATTAAACGTAGTTTTAAATCAGAGTTGCTATTTATTTTTCGAAATAATTTTATGTAAATTAATTCAGATAGGGAAATGCATATCAATGAAAAAAGCCTTATTTAATAGTGTCTAGAAGTTGATTTTGCAAGATATTAATATTCAGTGACACAATCATCACTGTTACATCAATATTAAAAGCGATGGATTTGATTAATTATATCAATTGTTAGAAACGCACCTAACTTTAGTTCCGTATCAGATAAATAGTGGTTATCTTTAAGATAATATCAAACTTATCAAAAACCCAAAATATTGAAGATTTCGAAATAAAATTTTGAAGCTATTTAAGAATCTTTAAAGATTTTAAGAAAATAACAAAATTTTCTTAAGATTGATGGGATAATTTAAAATTATTTTTCATTTTTAAACATTAATGTTAAGTAAACATTTAAAAATAAAGAAAAAAACAAAACTTGATTAATAAATTACAATTAACCAAATATTAATTTGGAAAAAATTCGAGGAAGTTTAAAATATATTTACAAATTTGGAACAGATTCCAAAATAATTTGAAACTTGAAAGGATTTCAAAACATTTGAAACGAAATGTAGATTTTTGAAGATTTCGAACAGAAAAATTTAGAAGCCTTTTAAGAATTTTGAACGTTACAAAATTAAAAGAATATTTGAAAAGATTTCCAAAATTTTCGAGAAAGAATCTAGAATTTGTTTAATGTTTCAGAATTTTCGAAAAATTATAGGAAAAATTCAAGTGCCAAGATAATAACAAAATATTCATTAGATTCCTGGAATTTTTTTAGATGATTTTTTTTAAACAAATTTTTTAAGATAATGCTTGAGCAGATTTCAAAACAAAGTTGAATGTATAAATTAATGTTTCTGGCTTAATATTGATTAAGATGATATCATTTTGGTAATTTATAAATTTTTATATTCATTCTTTAATTTATAGCGTTGAAAATGATAGCGTGGATTTCTATTTTTTGAAATCCTTGAACTGTACAATTTGTGAAAGTTAAAAAAATTTTATTTTGCAGATTAACGGCTTTTAATGACAAAATTATCAATTGAAAAGTGTTAAAAGCTTTTATTTTATACTCGTAAAATATTGAGCGTTTGAATTTAAAAAGATTTAAGCTTTAATTTTAAAAGCTTCAAATTCAAAAGTATTTCACTTTGAGTATTTTAATTTGGAGTTAAATTTTTATAACTTTGAATGAAACAAATTTTATCGTCAAGAGTTCGAATCTTTTAATTTCAATCACCATGTTCAATTCTTTCTTAATTGTGCAATTTTTATTTGCATTCAAAAATTTGTTCTTTTTCGAGCTAGGATGACAAAAAAGTACAAAATTCGTCCGAATAATAGAAAAAAATTGTACTCTCCTGTAATTTTTGTTGTAATTTATTGCATTTATTTGAAGATTTCTGTACAAATTGTTTTAGTTTTTTGCACTTTTTTTTTGTCCACTAGGCTTGTACATTTCTACAATATACTACCAGTATGTACAATATAATTTTCAGTACAGTTTTCCAATATTTCAACTTTTGTGAAATTATCTTTTATTTTCTTGTAAATATTTGTAATTATCCACAATGATTTATGTAAAATCAAAAGTGTTTTATGACTTCAAACATACAAACTAAAAAAATTAATATCCTGCATTTGTCTGTAATACCTTGTAGATGTTTGCAACAAAGTACAAAAAAGTATTAATAAAAAATTATACAAATTTTTGAATTATAGAAACTTATAATTTATTGTCAATTTTATTACTTTTCTACAAGAAAATACAATAATAAATCAGCTATTTGTATTTAATTGTATTTTTTTGTTAAATTTTTTACATTTCATTACAAAGTAGTACATTTTTAACAGAAAATTACAGTTGTAGAAATGTTATACTTTCTTGTAAAAAATTGTTCCACTAGGTTGAGAATTATTTAACTATTCCATTTTTAGAAAATTAATCTTCTGGGTTAAAAAATTATATTTTGTGTTGAATGTTGAAATGTTTTGTTATTATTTTTTTTCAAGACTAATCATTTTAGTTGCAAATTCATCTCTTTGGTGGAAAATTGAACTATTTTGTGGAAAATTTGTTTATTTGTTCGAGAATTAATTTTTTATCTAATTAAAATAAACTATTCCATTTTGGGTTGAAAATTGATATTTTTCACTGAAAATTGATCTGTTCTAGTTAAAAATTCATGTATTTTGTTGAAAATTCTTCTTTCTTTTGTCGGAAATTAATCTTCTGGGTTAAAAATACATCGTTTTTTTTGCTGAAAAATCAACTACTTAATTTAAAGTTAAACTACTTTGAAATTTTTTTTTGACAATTCATTATTTTAGTTAAAACTTCATATTTTTGGGTCGAAAATTCAACTGTTTTATAGAACTGTTTATAGAAATGTTTTATAGAATGGTTTATTGAACAGTTTTGTCTTTTTGGCTTGAAAATTCAATAATTTTATAGAAAACTAAAACTTTTCTGTTAAAAATGAACTTTTTCGTTAAAAATTCACTTTTTGGTTGAAAATTCAACTGCTTTTTTAAAATGGAACTATTTTTACGATAGCTTAAGTATGCGGTAGAAAATTAACTCTTTTGTTAAAAAATAATATTTTCTGTTTGAAAACTCAACTGTTTTGTAGATAATTTATTTTTTTGGTTTAAAAATTCAACAATATGGTTGAAAATTGATGTTTTTTGTTTAAAATTGATCTTTTCGGTTAGAAAATGAATTTTGTTTGTTAAACGTTCATATTTTCGGGTAAGGATTCAATTATTTGTTTAAAAGTTCATCTTTTTTGGTTCCTGCTATCATTTTGATTGGAAATGCATCCTGACACAAGATTAGTTAGAGGAAACTACCCTACATTAGATAATGGTTTACAGTAAATAATCTTAATTAACTGGAAAACCATTAATTTCTATAATGAATTGATGTGTGAGCGCAATAAATTAATTTTCAACCCGAAACAAAAATTTTCGCCTCTTCTTCATTCATACTTTTTACCTTAATTAAACATTTTTATGACATTTTTGTGCATTAGAATTAAAGATTGAAGTTTGATAAACAATATTTATTGATACAAAGCGTTCTTTCTTCAATATTTATAAATATTTGAGGACTTTTTATTGGTCACAATTGGCAGCTCTATCTCGCAGTTGTTTTAAGTTAAAGGTTGTGTTTGTTTATTTTGCTTCACGCGGTTATTAAATTTAAGTTATTGTAAATAATAAACTAATAAAATAGTGTCAATTATTAATTATTAAAAAGCACATTAATCTTAGTTGTGTTTTAAGGAGTCTTTCGGAAAAGATATCATTATTAGGATCTGCTCTTTTCTGCCATCGCATGTCAGGTTAAATGATATGAAGATTAAACATCTCGTACCAATCGTGCGAATGTCACGGAACATCAGAGATAAAAAAAACATGTCAATAATTTAAGCTTTTTGTAAAATAATCATACTTTCAACTATTATTTACTCAATAAACTGATTTTAATTGTAAGTATACTAATGATAAATCATAATTATCGAGAATTGAGTATTTTGTCATGCCCAGGAGCAATACCAGAAACGATTATCTATTGATTGACAGGTCTAATAAAAATGTTTAATACAGCTAATTGACTAATTTCGTGAAATTTTGAGCTACAAGAATATTGAATTGAATATGTAAGCTTTATTGAACCATTTTTTTTCTATTTGTGGAAACTGATGTAGTTAAATGCTGTTAAATTTTTCCCTATCAACTGTAGGGTGGTTTCCCCTACCTTTTAGTTTAAAACGGCCGACTACTGAATGGGCTCGATGCCAAGTGTGGCTAGGAAGGAAAAAAATCATGTTTTATGCTCTGTGGTGATAATTAGTCTTGAAGCTAAGCTCAACACCACATCACATTCCATTGAAACTTCTCGCTAGATTCTCGAGAGCTTTTACAGTTCCTCACGACGCTTGTCACACGGCGCGCGTCTTTAAAATTATTCCAATTCACACACTCGAAGAAGAATACCTGTCAGCTGAAAATTTCAAACGTCTAAACGTCAGTGACTCGAGTGCAGCAATGTCTCGTATATCGTACGCAACTCGCGCCAACAACAAATCGGCTTTCTTCGAGATACGACAACAATAAAATACGTGTGCTTCCAAATTAAGAACAATCTCATGACATATGGTGTTTTTCAAAAAGAAAATCGACCCACATAACCATGATTATCGACAGGGAATTCTTGAACGTGTTAATTTTGAGCTGGGGCTTTATGTTCACGTTTTCTGCGTTTCTCACTACAAGCAACATACAGGTGAGTGTATTTATAGTTCATGTTTTTGATTCTGCTGCATGTGATGTTGTAGAAGATACTAAAACCAGTGCCAAGAACTCGAGTGGGTCTCAATTATTCTCTATTTCCAAATTATAATTATCTTCTACCATTTGTAGACTCGGAATTTCAATTTCTCACGCTTGCGAAGTTTATACTTTACAGTGAAAAATTCTTTTTCATCATTTTTTAGTATACTATACGATCAGAAGATATCAATTAATATATTTTCTGCAGAACATGATCAATCTGTAGTTGATTCTGAATCGATCTGTTCAGATTAGTAGATTTTCCAAAAAGCAAAAAATAATAATAAAAAAGCAATATTTAAACAAAATCTCGATGAATTGAGGTAACATGCTAATTCCTCAATTTTAAAAAATTCTGATTAGTATTCATTGGGAGATTACCGTTTACATTTTTTAATTTTAATTGCTATTGCTCGCTCTTTCTAAAATTATGGATTTCAGCAAAACTGATAAAAATTGAGGAAATGGGATGAAAGTGATAAGAAGATCGGTGAAAAATATTATGGAATATTATTTAATTAGCAGAAACCTGAGATCAGCTGTATTACAGAAAGAAAGTTTTGATCAACTGCAAAATTCATTTTCCTAAAATAGTTTCTAAGATTGATAACCAAGTAAGTTTTGATTTAAAGCAAAAGAAACAAAGAGAAATCGGATGAAAATTAAAAAAAATGGAATTCATGAAGATTTTGTTTATAAAGAGGGAGGAAAAACTAAGCTATTATTTGAAAACAAGGATCTCTCAGGATGTAGCAAAGTTTAGGACAGGGTTAATTATTGGATAAATTGATTCTTTGTTCTTGCGATAAAAAATAATGTTTATAAGTAAATTAGTTTTCACCAATGAATGAAGAATTAGACCTACTGATTTGTTGTACAAATGTCCATGGTTTTATTGTCCAGATATTATGTGAATTTTTATGAGCATAAGTTTCCATTATTCATACCTGTAGTTTTTCTATAAATAATCCCAGATGAGGAAGTCGAATTTGGCTTGGAAACATGTTGGTCCCTAGTAGTATAAAAAGATGGAGAAAGAATAAGGAAAGAGTGAAAGGTTGCTTTTGGTTAACACTTTCCTTTTACCTTCTCTTTTTTATTTTTCTTATATATTTGTCTCTAATGAGCCGGAAAGGAGGTACCTTGGAATTTTAATTTTGTTCTCAATTTTTTTTATAATCTAATTTCAGTATATAAAATAGTTCATGAGAAAGTAGATTTTATTTCGATCTTAAATGAATGATAAGTCCATTCGAAATGATTGCTAAAGTAATTGGACAAATGCCGTACCTTAAAGACAATAGCACGGTGGACGTAGGTCATGGAAAATCTGAAAATCAGGGAATTTTATTGATCAGGGAAAGTGAGGGAAAATATAATAAATTTGTAATTCTTAAATTTAAATTCGACATTGTGTTATTCTATTTATAAAAGATTCTACGTTAAAAATGTTATAATATTAAAATTCCGGTATTTGAATATTGTGAGGAAAATGAAAAATTGATCAGAGAAAAATTAGGGAATTTTGAAAGTGAAGCTTTATGACCACTCTGATATGATATTCTTCTGAGTAATTTATTTACCTTGTATTTCTATTTTTTTGCAGTTGCTTCCTCCTGACGATTATATTTGCAGTTACAAATTTTATTATATGGTTGAAAACTCAACAATTTTTTTTAAATGTCATCCTTTTTGGTTGAAACTGCAACTGTTTTGTTAAAAACTCTTATTTTTGGATTCAAAATTCAACTATTTTGGTAGAAAATTAACTCTTTGTTGAAATAAAATATTTTTTGTTTTAAATATCGACTGTTAAACTATTGGTCAAAAAACCATCTGTTTCAATTAAATATTGAACAACTTGGTTCAAGGCTAAAGCACTTTATTAAAAAATAATTTGTTTTTTAAAAATTCATTATTTAATACAAAATTCATCTTTTTGGTTGAAATTTCGTCTATTTTATTTGAAAATTAATGTTTTTAACTGAACATTTAACTATTCTAGTTGAAGATTTATCATTTTATGTTGATTACAAACTCATTTCCTTAACTGAAATTTTAAATACAATACTTTGTTCAAAATTTGTCTTTTGTAATTGAAAATTTAACTGCTTGGGTTAAAGTTGAACTGCTTTGTTGTAAATTTGTTTTTTTGTTGCAAAAATCATCATTTAGTTCAAAATTTATCTCTTCGGTTGAAAATTTGACTTCCTTGCAGAAAATTCATTTTCGTTTGTTGAAACTTGATTCTTTTCTACTAAAAATTTAACTTTTTCATTTATGGTTGAAATTTCAACTTTTTCAATGGAAAATTAATTCTTTTTCATTTAAATTTTTGGTTAATATCTCAACTATTGTATTCAAAATTAATTTCTTTTGCTTTAAAGTTAAACTATTTAGTTGTAGACGAAACTGTTTATTTAAAAATTAATTTCTGTTGTTAAATATTCAATTATTAGGTGGAAAATTCATGTTTCTGGATTGTAAATTAATTTTGTTGTTGGAATTTCATCCTTTTGAATTTAAAAGTGAATGAATTTTTTGAAAATTCGTCTTTTTGGCTTAAAAATTCAATTGTTCGCTTGACAATTTTTGGTTGAAGTTTAATGTTTTCGTGCAAATTTCATCCTTTCGAATTTAAAAGTAAATGGATTTCTTGAAAATTCGTCTTTTTGACTTGAAAATTCAATTGTTCGGTTGAAAATTCTGGGTTGAAGTTTAAATTTTTTGTTTGAAAATTCAAGTATTTGGTTGAAATTTAATCTTTATATTTAGAAGATTAAAGCATCTGGTTAAAAATGCAACTATTTTGTTGATAATTTAATTACTTGGTTGAAAATTTAAGTATTCTGTCGAAACTCATCTTTTTTGGTCGTTAATTTAACTGTTTTGTAAAATATTCGTTTATTTGAACAGAATATTTTTTCTTTCACAAAATTCAATTATTTGGTTGCGAAGGCAAGTTTTTGTTTAAGTGTAATCTTTTTTATTTGCAAATTTGATCACGTGGTTGAAAATTCGTCTTTGTAGTTTAAAAATTCAGAAATTTGTGTTAAAAATTCAACTTCTCTTTTGAAAAATTAAATATTTTTTTGAAAAGTTATCTATTTTGATCAAAAATTTAATATTTTTGTTAAGAATTTGTCCTTTTGGATTGAAAAGTCATCTTCTATTGTAAAAAATCATCTTTTTTGCTTGAAATAAATAAATTTTAAATTTTTAAATTTTAATCTTAAATTATTTTATTCTGTTTATAAAAGATTCTATGTTGAAACTGTTAACTGTTTTGATGAATATTCGTCTATTTGAACACATCATTTTTTCTTTTACAAAATTCAATTATTTGGTTGCAAAGGCAAGTTTTTGTTAAAGTTTAATTTTTTTTATTTGAAAATTTTATGATATGGTTCAAAATTCAAAAATTTCTGTTAATAATTCAAATTTTCTATTGAAAATTTAAATACTTTTTTGAAAAGTCATCTTTTTTGGTCAAAAATTTAATATTTTTGTTAAGAATTTGTCCTTTTGGATTGAAAATTCATCTTCTATGGTAAGAAAAATCATCTTTTTTGCTTGAAATAAGTAATTTTGAAATTTTTAAATTTTATTTTAAAATGATTTTATTCTGCTTATAAAAGATTCTATGTTGAAACTATTAACCGTTTTGTTAAATATTCGTCTATTTAAATACAAAATTTGTTCTTTTACAAAATGCAATTCTTTGGTTGCAAAGGCAACTATTTGTTTAAGTTTAATATTTTTTATTTGAAAATTTGATCCTGCGGTTGAAAATTCATCTTTGTATTATAAAAATTCAAAACATTTTGTTAAAAATTCATCTTTTTGTTCAAAAATTGAAAATTTTTGTAAAGAATTTGTCTTTTTGGATTGAAAATTCATGTTCTTTGGTAAAAAATCATCTTCTTTGCTTGAAATAAATAAATTTGAAAAGTAAAAATTTTAATATTAAATTTTTTTATTCTGTTTATAAAAGATTCTATGTTGAAACTGTTACACACTCAAAATGCTGGTCTTTGAATATAAATATTCTTGAAAAAAGAAAAATTGGTCAGGGCAAAATCAGAAAATTTTGAAAATTAAGTTTTTAGGCCACCCTGGAGAATTATATTCCTCGAGTCCTAAACATGCTAAACCAAACTGATTGATAAAAAAAAAAAGGATTTATTATATTTTATTGACTTTCCCCTCACTTGTAGAAACCATCTCTTTTTTGTTGATTATAGATTGAAGTAGGAGGTAATAGATTTAAAAAAGGAAGATTCATAGTTTTATAAATTGAATTTTGTTGAAACCTCTTAAACTATTCACGGAGTTATTTGATCTTTCACCGATTTGTAAGAATTTCTTTCTTAATTATTTTATTAAAACTCAAAATTAAGATAAAAATTTGTGCAGGATATGTGTTTGTTAAAAAAACATCTCATCTTCACACGTTACTGAGAAGTTTAGATAAAAATCGTTCTTCTTTCTGAAGACACTGCGTGGCTTATGGCTAATAAATTATCATCAGGCAAGACACAAGAGATAAATTGTAACGTTTCTTTCATTGAAAAATATTCTCAGGCTTAATAACGGCCAATGAAAATCTATTACTGGCAGTGACACAAACATTACTTGAGCGTAGAAAACACAATATTGGCCTATCAAATAAACTTCATACGAATCACATCCCAAAGAAACTCTACATATATTCCCACGAGTTTTATATCTCTCGAAATAACAATTAGAAATAAAATTTCTTACACTTGAAACAAATGAAAGTATATTTTAAGACAATTATATTTATTGTATACAGTAATTAAAGTCAATTTGGGGTAACCACTCAAATTCTTCTCTCAAATTTCCGACTCAATATCATTTTTCAAAAATTTGTAATTTTGATCAAACCAGTCCCTTGTGCTAGTGAAAATTTGCAACGTTCGAAATTGAAAGATGAAGAATTACACAATTTTCGAACTCAAGTTTTTCAATTATATTGAATTACAAATTAGATTTAAAACTGAGTAGCATTGAACTGAAATTTCCAAAATTAAATAACTTTAAAGAAAAGTTTTTTCAAGATGAAGCAAAACGTTGGAAGTTATGCGTTTAGTGGAGAAGCATGTCAAATATAGATCTTCAAAACTACATAGTTTTAAATAGTAAGCATTCTAGAACAAAATGTTAAAGTGCATTCAAAATAATGCTCAGCGTTCGATCGGTTAAACGTTTGAAAAATTTAAATAATTTATTTTAAACGCTTTACATTATTAACATTTCCAGTAAAGATATTGCACTTTCAAAAAAATGATTTTTCAATTAAATAGTTCAATTTTCAGCTAAAAAGATGAATTTTCAATCTAAAAGATTAATTTCCTATCAAAAAAATCAAATTTTGAACCAAAAAAAATCTTGCAAACAAAAATCGTATACGTTAATTTGCAGGTGAAAAAATTAACTTTCAGCCTTAAAATAAAAAACTTTCTACAAGGTTGTAAAATCTGCAAACCAAAACATGTCTCAACAAAAAATGTAATAGTTGAAGTTTCAACCAAAATATATTTGAATTTTAGAATAATAACAGTTTAATTAAACCCAAAAAATAAAACATTTTCAACAAAAAAGTTCAATTTTTAACAAAAGAAATAAAATTTAAACTAAAATTATGGATCTAAAAAAAAAATCAATTTTAACAAATATTTAATCAAAAATGGAATTGTATAGTTTTCAATTAAAATGATTAATTTTCAACCAAAAAAAAAAAGAAGGAATTAAAAAAAATAGTTTAATTTTAAACTAAAGAGAAGAATTTTTTAACTAAAATTATGAATCTTCAATCAAAATAATATATTTTAAAGAAATTAGTTTAACTTTGAATGAAGTAGTTGAATTTTCAACTAGTAAAGAGAAATTTTGAACCAAAAACTGAAAAGGTTCATTTTCAATCGAAAAAATTCATTTTTAACAAAAAATGTGATAATTAATATCTTTACCAAACAATTATTTCAATTTCAAACAAAAAACAGTAAACTTTAACCAAGAAAGATAAATTTTCAACAACATAGTTGAATCCTCAATCATAAGGGATTAATTTTTAAGCAAAAATTTTTCACCCAAAAAGATAAAACTTCTACCAAAAGAGTTAAATTTTCAACAAAAAATTTCATATTTGACCAAACAGTTCAATTTTCCACCAAACTGATGAATTTTCAATAAAACGTTTGAATATTTAAACAAAAAGGATGACTTTAAAAAATATTTTTGAATTTTCATTAAAATAATACAATTTTCAGCCAAAATATACAATTTCTAACCGAAAAAGGGTCAAAAGAGAACTTCGACCAAAAAAATTAGCTCAACAAAAAATAGTTGGATTTCCTTATTTGGCTGAATAAAAAATTGAAAATCTTAGAAAACTTCCAATTTTACTCAGAAAATAATGTTAATTTGACATTGCACTTTGTGATTTTGGACTTATAAATTATTCCAAATGTGTAAACGTTTGAACGGTCAAGCGTGGATCACTGATTCAGACAATATTTACAAATTTCAAATTGGGTGCCTTCAACAACAAACAATTTGAAATAACAAGAAATAGGGGATTTATAATTTATAAATTGAAACATTTCAAAACCGCAGGTTGAAAATTTGGGAAATTCTAAAATTTCGAAATTGTAAAGGTTTAAACCTATTTTAGTAATTGAAGCACTCAAAATTCAATAGTTTTGTAAATTATGAAAATTCTCAAGTTTGAAATTCATTTAATTGGTTGAAAAATTGTTAGGGAAAAACTTTGATCCTTTTCACAAATTTTAAAAAGTGACCTTCATTTTTTCTATATCTTGCATCGTTTTCGAAATTTTTCAATGTGAAAAATAAGAGCTAAAATACTATTGTTTTTCTATTTCGTGAGGTATTTGTCATGCCTAAAATCAAGCCTCTGAAAAAAAAAGTTTTCTACGATTTCAATAATTAAAATAATATTTTTAGTTATTTCTTACGAAAGAAAACACCTTAACAATTTTTTGAAAATGCCTGAATTTCAATAAATCATGGCTTATTTTTTCTACTGTTTCCAATTTTGAAAATAAGTGAATAATGTTCAAATATAGTTATTCCTTAACTAAAATTTCTCTTTAAAAAGATTGGTTTAACTATTTCAGCCATAGAAAAATTTACTTTTAAAATTGGAAACAGTAGAACTGTAGAGAATGTTTTTCCCTGAAAAAAAGCTATAAATTAATATTAAACTATTTTTAGAAAATTGGTATAAAGCGTAATTAAGAAATAATTCTACTGCAATAAAAATGGTTTAAATAAATGTTTTTTGTACGTTTTAACACTTTTTCATTTAAAATAATGTTTTTTATTTGAAATTAAATCATCAGTAAAACCAATACAGAATACTATTGTACTATTGTTGTCTAGGCGTCTTTTTTTAATTATATGAGGAAACTCGCCAATTGCGTAATTTCCTGAATTTATGATAATCAAATAATCTGCTTGAATATTATTATACATTCTTTAAAATTAAAATTATTAAATGACAAGTTCTTTTTTTTTTAATTTTCTCGTACACCTAGTCTGTACACTTATAAGTTAAAATGCAAGTATGAATTCCTGAATTATCAACATTTTTGTAGATTTAATTGTTTAATAAGTCGCAATGTATATACCAACTGTATTTAAATTAAACAAATTTAATCAGAAAATTGGTTAAATTATAGATTATTCTTAAAGATTATATTTTCTAAAGCGCTTCTCTTGGTCGCAAAATATCTTTTTTATTTAGTTTTTATTTGCCTGTTATTAATTACTAATTTAAAAAAATATTGCCCACTTTCTTGGCGGCTTTCAAAATTTTGACCCAGTCATTCAATTTTTGAATTTGAGATTAATCAACAAAAATTGCAAAATGTCAGAATGAAGCATTCAAATGTAAAATTTAAAATTTTTGTATTTTATCTTGATAATGCTGAAGCTAAAATATCAGAATTAAATCATGTTCGAAGACTGTAATAACCTTTTCTTTAAGTTAGAAGATATATCACATTTTTTTTAGGATTGCTTAAATTATATTATTATTTTGATGATTTTTGTCAAATAAGTTTAAGCTCACACAAAAATCAGAAAATTGTGCTCTCAATTTTCTAGTTACATTATCCACATTTTAAGGGCATTCACATGAGTATCACGTGACTAATTACATGATTTATATCTAGCGCCTTTATAATTTTAAAACTGCAAATATTGTGTTTAAAATGTTTGAAAATGGTTAAAAATATATAGGGGCACGTATTTCTGGCCTGGGTGAGTTTTTAGTTTTTTTGAAATAATGCAATTTTTTAGAATTTTAATTTGTTATGTAACTGAGAACAGGGCTTTAGAGCCCTAGGTAACATTAAATTAATAAAATTGCATTATTTAAACGAAATAAAAACTAAAATAAGAAAGACAGACGTGACCATATATATTTTGAACCACTTCCCAAAATTTCAGCACCATATATTCATTTTTCTAATTATAAAGCCACTCTTAAGAAAATTCACCTTCAAAATTAGGACAAGACATTTTTTATTACTTTTATATAATCACTATTTTTGCAATAGTCTCTTACATAATTGACTAAATATTTTGATTTTCTGCTTACTTTTACGGGACTTTGATATCTTTTAACCTGGTATTTCACAGCAAAAATTTGATTTTAAATCAGAAAAACCAATTTTCTCATCAATAGGGTCATCTACCATTTTTTTTCAAGATAAGTTTTTATAAACTTTTAATCCCAAAGAATTTAAGTGTGAAATTGAACCCTAATTTTGTCGATTTAATACTTTGTAATAATTAATTAAAAAGTAACAAAATATTGAATGAAAATTTCGATTTTTTTAACGAAACATGTGGCGCCCCTATATCGCGAAACACGTGGTGTGACGTCATACACTTTCAAAGGCAAAGAAAGTATATTTTCAGTTTGATAAAAACAATAAAAATATTTTTTTTCAGGATTTGTTAAAACTGGAAGTTGTACATTTGGGTACAAAACACCAGTCTCAGTATTTATTTATTTGCATTTTTTTAAGAAAAAGCATGAACCTCCAGGTTGTTAAAAAATAATAAACGCATGTGACGTCACATCTAGGTGGAGTATGGCGCGACAGAAATAAAAAGTTTAAAAGGTTATACATTTTTGTTTCCTATCTAAAAAAAGTGGTATATATCATAAATGTTTTATGTTAGTACTTTTTGCTGAAAAGTAGTGTTTTTTACAATGAATTTACACATTAAATCTTATAGTTTCAACAACATCGAGAATCCCAATTTTTTAACAATTTTAGGTTATGTTAGCGTTTCACGCAAAAAATGGGCATTTTAAATTGAAAAATTATTAGATTTCACAGATTAAAATTTTTTTCAGCAATGTAATTTGTTCGGGGTTGTTTGCGTTTTTTATCGGAAATTGACATTTTTAAATTGACAAAAATCATTAGATTTTAAAGTTTCATAATTTTAACAATTTTAGGTTACGTTAGCGTTTTTGAAACAAAAATCATTATAGTTTGAAGAAGGTTTTCAATTTTCGAACAGGCTCAGCTTATATTCACGTTTTTCACAAAAAATTGGTTATTTTTAACAAATTGAAGAAAAAAAAAGATTTCAAAGAAGATTCACAATTTTTTAATAATTTTAGGTTATTTTGGTGTTTCACACGGGAAATCCGCCTTTCTAATAAAAAAATTCTTGGATTTTAAAGAAGATTTAAAATTGATTGACTTGTAGGTTAGACTAGCAGTTTTCAATTTTGCAACAATTTAAGGTTATGTTAACGTTCTTAGTTAGGCAAAAATAATTACATTTCAAAGATAATATACAATTTGGAACAATTTTATGAAATTTTACGTTAGTGTTTTTCGTCGAAAATTGGTATTTTTAATTTTTTTTAATTATAATATTTTGCAGATTATCATTATTCTGCAGATTAACATTCAGAATAATTAAATTTATAATTTTTGGTTTAGTTCGCGTTTTATATCGGAAATCGGTACGTTCAATAAAAAATCATTGGATTTTAAAGAAGATAAACAAATGCTGTATAATTTTAGGTTATAAATCGGCCATTTTTAACTAAAAATTTTACAATCCTAAAATTTTTGTCTTTACACGATGTTAGTACTTTTCATCTAGAATTGAAATTTTTAATGAAAAATCATTAAATATCAAAGAATATTTATAATATTTAAACAATAATAGAGAATTCAAGCGTTATTCACCAGAAATCGGTTATTTTGAACAAAAATTATTTGACTTCTAAAATCAAACTTACAATGTTGAACAACTTTAGGTTCTTTTAGTGGTTTTCATAGGAATTTGGTATTTGGTATTGTTTATATTTCAATTTAAAAATTGCGGAAGCAAAAAAAATAATAATCGTGCGTGATGCGCGGGCAGTATATAACTAGATAACCAACATTTTTATCAACAATGAGTTTTTTGCATACAAAATTCCTAAAAAGTTAAATGTACATTGTGACAAAAGGATTTTTCGAATATATAATTTTTTGGTACAATCATTTGAAAATAATATTTGATTAAAATGTTATTTACAATTTAGTTTCACTTTTAACGTAGTAATACTTTTTTTGACTTTTTAACACTGATATTTCTTGAAATTTTTCTATTTTTGTACAAAAATTTCTTATTCTCAGTCAAGAACCCCATATCTCGGGAGCAAGCTTTTTTTGCAAAAAAAAAATTGAAAATTATTTTTTCAATTGTTATCCAAAGCCGATTCTGAAAACACAGGAAATTTTAATATTTAAATTCTCGGTCGATTTTCTCGCAAGTGGTTACCTTTTTTAAATTAAAATTTCTTTACCCGTTTTCAGAAAATCAATATCTCGGAAGTTTTTTTTTCAAACTGAAAATTGAATTTGTCAGCGCAATCTGCAGCTAAGCATATTTCAATTTTTGGTTAGTGTCACTTCGAGATTGTCATCTTCCCATCCATTTCCTCGAACCTGGATGTTTTTATGCAATTACACTTTTTTGGTCTCAATTCAGTAACACTTCGACTCACGAGTTGACTTTTGTATTATCTTCAAATAGTTATTTCGATTTTACAGAATGTCTTTTCGCTCTTTTGAAAAATTTCCATTTTCTTAAATATCCAGTTCTGCGCTGCAACCCTTCATTATACACGTATTAGTGATTTGAGAGTGAATAGTTTCAGATTGAAAAATATTCTAAAATAAATAGTGGATGACCCTATTCCTGGCTTTTGTTTCTAAATACTTCACTATAAAATAAAAGTTATCTAATTCTTCTACCTTTTTTCAGAAAACAGTTTTGGACAGTGTCGCAAATGAAGATTCCAACTTCACAGGAGATGGCTACAGCAGTTTGGCTATCGTATATGCTGTGCTGAGCATCTGTACAATTTTCACACCATCTTATGCTCAGGCAATCAGTCCTCGATTATCAATTTTCACTGGTTCCCTATGTTATGCATTTTTTGTGGCCACTTTTCTATGGCCACAGACAATTTTACTATATTTTGCCTCGGCCGTTCAAGGACTTGGTGCCTCTTTAATGTGGGTTGGTCACGGTCGATACCTTACAAAAAACAGTAATTCCGACACAATTTCCCGTAATTCTGGAATTTTTTGGGCCATATACCAACTCTCGCTAGTGACGGGTAACGTTTCCGTTTACTGCATATTTACAAGCAAGAATTATGATAAACCAACGAGAAGATTAATTTTTATCATTCTTACCACTCTTGCTGTTATCGGAACACTAATTTTGGCTACGTTAAGGAAGCCGCAAATCGGACCATTAATTTCGGAAGGTGTTTGTGAAAAGGAAAAAGAAAAGGAACCAAAAAAAATGAGATATTATGCATTACTTGTGGCTTGGGAGCGGATGAGAAAAGCTTTAAAACTTATCATCACTCCAAATTTAATTATGTTGACACTGACTTTCATATATAGTGGTCTCGTACTTGCTTTTTATTCAGGAGTGTATACTTCCAGTTTTGGATTTACTGCGAAAATGGGAGAGTCGAGGAAAAAACTTGTTAGCCTCGTTGGAATCTGTTTAGGAATTGGAGAAGTGACTGCTGGAATCATTTTTGGACCTCTAGCTTCCACATTCAAGATTCGATCACGATGGATTGTTCTGGTTATTGGATCAATAACACACGCATTTTGCTACCTGACAATTTTAATAAACCTGCCAAACAACTCCCCCTTTACGGTAATTTTTCAAATACTTTCATTATCAATTTTACTCTGTCAAATCATCCGAAAAAATTGGGGAAGCTGGTGAAGGGGATGGACTTGTCTTCCCGAAAATTCGGACGACTAGCCAAGCTTGTGAAAAATATTTGACTACTCATCCCGAATTTCGTGATGGCGAGAGACTTTGTGTTAACTACTAACTTTGGAAGTTAGATTTTTTATTCTTTTTTAATATTATTGATAAAGAAAAAAAAGGTTAAGTTTTTCAACAATATCAACCATAAGTACAAGATTTGAAACGAACTCTGTTCAGGAGATAGACGAACCCAAAACAATCGAATGAAAGTTTTCCTTCTTTAGCTGTTCCTCTATATTTAATAATCATAAACTATGTAAAACTATGTAAAAGTGTTGAAATTTGAAGTTACAAAACTATTATATTTATATTTTATATACATATATACACTTCATTAATCAATTTAGGAAAGAAAATTTTAATGCTATTAAAAAATCTTATTTACTAATCAATTTGAATTGTTTCAATTTGAAGAATTTCTGAACGCCAACAAATTGAAAAAACTGTTTTCATATGAAAAAAGTTATTTCATATCATCAAAACATAAAAAAATGTCAAAGTTCCAAATTTCTATGTTTTTAAATTATCACGCCATGAAATAGAAATATATATTTTCCAGTAGCATAAAATTTTCTAATTAAGTAAAATTCAAGTTTTTTAGGTTTGAAACCTTAAAATGTAAAATATTTCAAACTCAAATACGTAAATTGCGATATTGGAATATTTTTCGGAAGCCACCAAATGAATCATTCATTCATAAAACTTGTGCTGAATTTGAAATCATTGAGCTAACCTTTTCATATATCAGAAGCTTTATAAAACTAGCACTGATTGTAATTATTTATATTGAATAAATAACTTTCTGATTCTGGGATAAAAAAGCCCCTTATTGACATTCTCAATTTTTTCCTAACAATATAAAAATTTTCCAATCTGTTATATTGTAGCTCCGTTAATCAAAAAAAAATTCCTGGCCATTTTCCAAGTCGCAAAAATTCTACTCGATCGATGAAATTGCAAAATTTGAACTCTCAAAACTAAAAATGTTGTTCATTTCAAGTAATAAAAACGAAACTGCAAATTAAAGTACGCAAAGTGTAACTCTTATGAATTTTGAACTTTCAAAATAGAAGATTACCAAATTTGTGATCCTAAATATTTTTATTCAGAAGCTTAATAATTTACATGCATAAAATAGAAACTTTTAATAATTTTCAATTGAACAATTTAAAATTAAATGCTGTTCAACTGAAAAATTTCAAATTTTATAAATTGAACATTTGTTCAAAGATCTCTGGTTAGATAATATGAATGCGAGATATCATTGTCAATTCTCTGAATTGAAGAATAAATGAATAAATTTGTAAATGTTTGAAATTATATCATTCCGATCAATTTTGAGTTACAGACATTAAAAATTAAACGATTTTTATTTTTTTTTGAACTGAACACTTTCTAAATTAGAAGTTAAATTATTCTTATTTTCATTCGTTTCAAATAAATAATTGTTCAATTGTTACTTATCCATCAAAATTTAACCATTTCACTTACAAACTAACATTTTTTTGAATGAAGCAATTAAAATTGTAACGTTAATTTCATTTATACTTGCTCATCTTAATCAAGAGTCAAATATTGCTAAATATTAAAAAAAATTGATCTCTTTTTGAATTAAAAAATTTCAAATTGAATGATTTAGAAATTGAACATTTCTGACTTAAAGAATATTAGAATATGATTTGAAATCTAATAGAAGCATTTAATTATGAATCTATTAATTTCAAATGATTTAAACATAGAAAAAAGTTCATAAAGTTTCAATCTGACGTTCACATTTGTTTAACCAATGCGTTTTTCAAATTGAAACAGTTTAATTTCATTATGTTTTGAATGAATAAATAATTTTTATAAAAGAAACTTTTTTATTGTTTAAATTCGTGAATTTTCCATTTGCAATATTTTATAATTCGGCAATTTTCTGTTGGGAATTTTCCAATTCGGTAATATTATGAATTGTTCGGAAATGTTATTATTCAGGAATTTCCCATTTTGGGAGTTTTAAAGTTTCGGGAATTTAAGTGTTCGAGATTTTTCAGTCGTCCCGAATAATTGATTTCATAATTAAGAAAGTTAAGTACGAAGATTTTTCTTCTAAAAATTTATAAAATTCCGGTTAAAAATAAATTGTCAAAAGACGGTCCCACTAATCGTGAAACTTAGTTGTGATTTGAATATATTGTTAAAAAATATTATATATATATATATATGTGTAATATTTAATTATAAAACCTATTTATTTTCAACATTTTATAATATAACAAGGAGTTTCATTCAATGAAAATTAAATAAAAAGTAAAAGAATTGACATAATGATTATTGAGGCTAATAAGGACACGATTACTGGGACGTTCACCTTAATTAACAATTTGATACAATTTACCAATATTAATAGCTTACCAAGAGGTAATATCAACCTCGACTCAGATTTTAAAATACTGTGTCAGTAACTTTCAAAGTAATTTAAGTTAATTTAAAGCGTGACTACAATTTTAATGATTTAATTTTTTCAACTGTAACTAGCTGGATCTTGTTGATTAAATTTCTTCAGTATTGCTGTCAATATTGAATTATCAGCATTTTTTTTGCCAAAAATCAGATTTATGAAACAAATTTTGAATGAAAAATGGTATAATTTACAAAAACTATTAAGTTAACCAATGTTTTTTGCAATTGTATTTGTTCTTACTATAGCTTCATACTTAATTTTGCAAAATGGTTGAATTTGAATAAATAATGGATTTTTTGTTCTGGGGAAACATTCTCTACAACTCTATTGATTCCCATTTTGATTATAAATTTTTGTCTGGCCGAACTCGATACAATTTTTGTTGGTTTAGAAAACATTTTTCAAAGAAATAGCAACGTATATTTCAAGACCATTTACTTATTTTTAAAATTTGGAACAATAAAGTTGTAAGAAATGTTTGCTGAGAAAAAATAAGTCATGATTTATTAAAATTCAAACCTTTTTTATAAATTTGTAAGTAGCGACAGTAAGAAAGAATCCCATTAAGAAAATATTGTTTAATAATTATAATTTGTAATTTTCAAACTTTTTTTATTATCAATTTATTTTTTTCTTTTATAAGACATGACTAATAATATATATGGTGGGTCTGAATGAATTTTAAATGAAATAACTAAAAATAACTTTTTTCAAAAAGCGCCCGACCGGATATTTTCATTTTTATCTTAAAATGTTTGTGGGATGCCATATTACCGCTAACAAGAAAAACTCATATTTACTTGAAACTTTCATTTAAACTTGATACAACCCTATGGTGTATCATTTCAATTTTTTAAATTATAGACAACTTTTCTCCCCAGAACCCTGATTTTTGGCATAACAACTCTTAAATTAAAGAAGTATATGGAAATGACAATTTATCTTAAAGTTTTTGTGTGTGAATAAAATTTTTTTTTTTTTTCAATTTTCAGGACACAGATGACATCGGTTTCATTTCTCCGTCAGTAGCTTTAGCTATGGTTGGAGCAATAGCTCTTGGTTTTGGGGATGCTTGTTTGAATACACAAATTATTGCTCTCCTAGGAACACTTTATTCAAACGATACCGAATCTGTATTTTCACTGTACCTTTTTATTCAATCAATAGCAGTGACATTAAGTTTTTTCTACAGTAACTACTTTGGTCTTCATCTACAACTGGGCATTTTGATCGTGGTAGGTTTGCTTGGAACAATCACATTTGTTGTAGTAGATTTGAAAAGCAAAGACAATGATAGTATTATACCAGTTGGTGTTGAAAACAAAACTGTGGAAAGCCCAGTTGAGTTGGAAACTGTAAAACGATACTGAACAGTTTTCAAACTGAAATTGTGTTTATATATGTGCAATGTGTTTAGATTATTTCAATAGTTTTGTACTCTTTGTGTAAGATAAATGATAAGATATAATTTGTATAATTGTAAAAAAGCACTTAAAATTTAAGTGCTATATTTGTATTGTGCTCCGCCTGAAAATATTGAATACAAAGTTTTACAGTACCTGAAAGAAACGCACAGATTGTGGACCGAATATAGATAAAGTGTGTGTATCTTCTCATTTGTACAAATTCATGTAATTAAATGTTTTACAACATTGGTATCTCCAGTCTTTCATTTAGGGATGAGAAGAGCCTAAACAGGCAAATAGCGCCGCAGACTCATTCCAGAAATTCAAAATAGTCACAAATTTTGAAAAATAGTAGGGGAAAGTAGGGTATGGTGTCAGTGCGGGGCAGCTATTTAATGTGACAAAACTAATATGAAAATCAAGAAACACGAGCATTATTTGCAAAAGTCACCGTGCCCCGCATTGAAACCATGCCCCACTTTCCCCTACGAAAATAGTGTAATGCAATTTTTTGAATATTACATCGAGGATTTAACTATTTTTGTTATCTGATATACAATATACATCTTCGATTATATCTCCTGAAATTTTTTCCAATCTTTTAAGATATGCCCTAAATGCTTTAAAATAGCTTGAAATCCTTTCAAAAACCCCAGAAAACTGTTGTTGAGATTCTATAAAAATTTCTGAAAAACTCAATATTTTCATATCCCCTAATTGAAATCCGTAGAAATCCTTTGCAATCTCATCACTTTTTGTGAAATCCCTTGGAATTCCTTTAAAGCGTAGAAATACGTGGAAGTTCCTTCGAAATTTCATTTTACAAAATTTAACAAGAAAATACTCGACAAGGGATTACAGAATTAAAATTTTTTTTTTTAATTTGGGTGTTTGACGTAATGAAAATACTTTTAATTTTACGTAAATTATTGTAACAAATTACGAATCTTAAAAAAAAACAGATTTCACAAAAGTTGAAACATTGGGAAACTGCACTTGAAATTATGTTTATACTTATGTTGTATATTTGCAATTTATTTATGTATGTGTGTTTGTGTGTGTGGTACATCTACAAAAAACTGCAATTTAAAAAAAATATTACACTTTTACCAAAAACGTTTGCTGTTATAATGAATCGCATTAAACTGTAGTATTAAAAATCGAACAATAATTGATTTTACAGGACGATTCTGAATCTGTTCAAAATTAAGCAAGTTACAGATTTTAACGTGAAAAATAGAAATTTTTAAATTTGAAAGTTTCAGTAGTTAACCGAATGTAAACGCTCCATTGAATCTTTATAAACTATTCCTAATTCAAAAATAATTTCAAATTAATAGATTAATAATAATTAAACGCTCTTATTTGCAGTAACAAATCCTATTCAAATATTGTTTCAATCTAAAAAATTTTATTTTTAGCCATTTAATCTTAAATTTTTTAATTGAGGATGATGTTTATTTGAATATTTAGCAATATTTTTCTTTTCCTTAAAAATGAGTTATTATAAATCAAATATTAAAAACCAAACAATTTTAAACTGAAATTTTTGAAATAGAAAGCCTTAAATCGGTAACATTCCAGAGTGGTGAATTTAAACTTTAAACATTACAATTTTAATTTTTCTATTCCATACATTTTTAATAGGTAAGTGAAATTATTGAATTTTGATGCATGAGCAATTGAACAATTATCAATTTGCAAAAAATTTGAGTTAGTTTAAGAGATATTTGCATGTTTTGAGAAGAACCAAACTTAATTTAAAACTGGAAAAGATTTCGATAAATAAAAAAATAAATTTAGATTTTTGAAGATTTCCAAATAAAATTTTTAAGCTTTTTAAGGATCTTTAAAGGTTTTAAGAAAATAAAAATTCTTGAGTTTGCTGGGAAAATTTAAAATGATTTTTTATTTTGAAAAATTAACTTGAGAGAATATTTAAAAAGATTTGAAACAAATTTTGATTGATAAATGACAATTAAACAATTATTAATTTGGAAAATAATCAAGTAAGTTTAAAATATATTTAGAAGTTTTGAAACGATTCCAAAATAATTTAAAACGTTTAAAAATTTCAAAACATTGAAAACACAATGAGGATTTTTGAAGATTTCGGGCACAAAATTTATAAGTATTTTGAAAGGTTTTAAATAAATAAACTTTTTTTTATCAAAATTCCTAGAAAAACTAACGATATTTTTTAA
>JAABKJ010001599.1:0-19044 GCA_011634705.1 Andricus grossulariae
TAATAATAAGCCTAATAAACTAAAAAAAATGTGTCCACAAATTCAATTAGTTTTTAAGAAATAAATCGTCGTAAGTTTGGCAAATATTACTGAAATTGTTTAAAACTTGATATAAAAACAAAATATACCCTAGCGACGCTTACAAAACAAAGAAGAATCGCTATCGTTAGCGGAACCTCATGCTTTATTGTAAAATGCATATTTCCGCCAATTTTCATTGAATCGATCTGAGAATTTCCACAAATCTTCCTTCAATAGTAAGGAACGAACGTCTCACTGGAAGTTGTATCAACTCTAAAGTTCCCTCGATACTTTTTGTCGGCGAAACTGAAAAAACGGCGTTACCGATCTGTCTCAATTTGCAATTAAATATTAATGAACAATAGTCGATTTTCAACTTTTTCTTTATTTTTGAAGCATTGCTAGGACATATTTCGTTTGTATATCAAGTTTGGAATAGTTTCAGTAATATTTGCCCAACTTAAGATGATTTATTTCTTAAAAACTAATTGAATTTTTGGACACATTTTTTTTAGTTTATAAGGCTTATTATTAAAAATAATTACCCTATCAAAAAATAGAAGATAGAAAAAAGTTCCGTCTGGTCATTATCTACAAGTCTATAGTTTACAAACATTAATTTTTTTACTTTTAAAATTTCCGTCCACCCAGGCTAAAACTGTTTGGACAAAACTTTTACCCGATCTCAAGCGCTGGGCGAGTTTCTCGATCCAGACCCTCAATTAATACTGTGGGCACAAATACGTTAATATCCCAAGTACAACATGCATTTAACGCTACTAAAATTAAAATGCACACATTCAGATAACCGTAGTATTTAATATCACAAACTTAAGAATATTTTACTTGCGATCTTAGAATGTTTGGGTCCACAATAATAAATATTTTTCTTTGAAACTTTGGGAACCGATCACAAACGTGAAAATGGAAATTAATAGCCTATTTCTGATTTAAATAATTTAAAAAGTTATGATGCCGAGAAAACAGAAATGAACTTTTAATTACTTGAACCAGACATAGGTTATTTATATCCGTTTTCATGCTTCTAATCGTTTTTCAAAATTTCAGGGAACAATATTCATTACTGTGGACACAAGAGCGCTAATATCGTTAGTATAACAAACATTTGACGCTAATAACATGAAAATCCAGACATGCAGATAACTGTAATATGTGATGTCACAAACTGAAGGATGTGATACTTGCGATTTCAGCATGTTTGTGTCCTCAGTAATAAATATTTTTCATTTGAAACATTGGGAAACGATGAGATACGTGGGAACGGAAATCAGTAGCATATTTCTGGTTTGAATAATTTAAAAAATTATGAAGCCGGTGAAACATAAATTAACTTTTTATTATTTCAACCAGAAATGGGATATTCATGTCCGTTTTCATTATGTTTAGCATTTTTTAAAGTCCCAGGGACTTACAGATAACTATAATATTTAATATCACAAACTGAAGGATGTGTTACATGCGATATTAGTATCTTTGTGTCCACAATGATAAATATATTTCATAGAAACTTTGGGAAACGATGAAAAACGTGAAAACGGAAACTAATAGCCTAGTCCTAGTTTAAATAATTTAAAAGATTATAAAGCCGGCGAAACATAAATGAACTTTTAATTATTTCATCTAGAAATAGGATATTTATATCCGTTTTTATTTTTCTTGTCGTTTCCCACTGTTTCAGTGAACAATAATTTTATTGTGGGCACAAAAACGTTAATATCGTAAGTAAGACATGCATTTAACGCTACTCACATTAAAACGCACGCCTTCATATAACTGTAATAATCAGTATCACAGCCTCAAGGATAAGATAATTGCGATATTAACAAGTTTGTGTACGCAATAATGAATATTTTTCGATGAAACTTTGGAAAACGATATGAAGCAAAAAAATATGAATCTGTTAATACAGAAATTAACATTTAATCATTTCAAACAGAAATAAAATATTTACATCTGTTTTCATGATCTTCAGTCTCCCAAAGTTTCAGCAAACAATCAATATTATTGTGGATACCAACACTTCAATATCGCAAGTGCAACATGCTCCTGTTTTAATCTTCGTCGACGTCGTCTGCATTTTCTCCGGCATCGTCTACGACGTCTTCCTCCTTTTCAATTTCAAATG
This sequence comes from Andricus grossulariae, assembly GCA_011634705.1. Taxonomy (NCBI): domain Eukaryota; kingdom Metazoa; phylum Arthropoda; class Insecta; order Hymenoptera; family Cynipidae; genus Andricus; species Andricus grossulariae. The sequence goes on from JAABKJ010001599.1 coordinate 2,168, forward strand.
CATTTTTGTTGAAAATTAAACTATTTTGTTTAAAAGTCGCATCTGTAGATGAATTCAATGTTTTATTTTTTTATTTTAAATTTAAATATTTTTTGGTTAGTTACACTGTAAAAAAAGTTGGTTTAAATTTACATCCTGCGATGATGGAAATTATTCGATCGGTATGGCATATAGAAATAAGCAGAATTCTGTAGAAATACATATTTTTCTTCTCAACCAGCATCCGCCGTAAAGAAATACATGCAGGACGTAAATTTTCCGTGGTCGACTGTAAAATTACGTACGGGTCGTAAATCTACGGGTCCGAAATCTCCGAAATCTCGTTGAATTTTGTCTTCAGCTTTTATAATCGAATAGATATTTCGAGGTTTTTTTCGTCAAAAACTTTTCGGTTATTCAAATTGCAATATTTTTTTCATCTCGGACTTATTCCTAACGTTTCCTGATTAACAAATTTTCATGATTTTTCTCTCATTTGCAGTTTTTCTCTAACCTGCGGCCACCTTGTTACTATTCACAACTATCCACAAAGGTGAAGTAATTTTAAAGCTATTTTCTGTATTTAAGGGGGAAAACGGAATATAATAACTTGACAGTCTCAAAATTTAAAAATTCATTTTTTTCAAGTGAAAGATCAAATTATTTTTACATATTTACCGCGACGTGACATGTCGTGCAAAACAACGTAAACAAGAATGAAAACGAATGAAATGCGCACCCATTGCTGAGAGGCCGTTCCAAGTAAAGTCCCAAGTAAATTTATCATCTTACGTAAACTTACTATGTCCCACGATGATCGAATAATTTCCATCATCGGACGTAGTAATTTTACAGTCGACTGCAAATAGAACAACCTTCGTTCTATTCTCACATTGTTACCTGAACTAAAATCACACTAGATTGCAAATAAGAACTGTAGTATCGTAAATTAATCAGATTATGCATTGTAATTTGAAAATACACTGCACGTATAATTACTAGCTGATTGTAAATATCACCAAAGCTTTTTTTACAGTGCAGAGATGAGGTGGGAGATTGTCGATCTAATGGAATAAGAGAATATCAGAGATTGTGAAAAACATGCGCTGATAACTGCGCCCTCTTGGCGGATGCACCTCGAGAGTTACTTTAAAGGTGCACGTAGCGCATCGGTAAGTGATGAAAGTTAAACATTTGTGAAATAATTTACCATTGAAGTTTCTACTCGAGAAATTATCATTAGCACTAACTGCAAAGTGCAAAATTCTTTACCATCAGAGTCAATTATTTTTATTTATTATATTACCTTTGTTTTTTATTAAAAGTGGAGAATTAAGAGCCAAATTTTATTAATTAAGATCCAAATGTTATTATAATGCTAGACAATTATTTTTAATTAAAAAATTTACATACCCAGCAAATAGACGTATGAGTCAACGATCACACACTAAAAAAATAATAATTTTACTGTGCTCAACTAATTTAATTAATGATTAGAGAAAGGAAAAATAATTTACTTTTCATTTAGATTTTTTTAATTTGTTCAAAAATATACATGCCATTGAATATATTTATGTATATTAACTGATATGAATGATTTCATTAAAAAAATAAGGTATGAAAAAAAGAAGAGGACATGTTTGTAGATCTCCCAACGAAGAACAATTAATTTTTGTTTCTTGACTTTTTAAATCGGGTTTTTTTTTTCAAAATGAATCCTATTTTTGAGTTTGTCCAAATGTGTTCGTTATTCATTTTTGCAGCTAATTTTTATTTTAGTTTCCAAGAATGTTCTCAGTCACTCAAAGAAACCTGTTTATGTTATAACTGTCTGCTAATTAAGTCTATTAATAAATATTACGAATTCACTGCACCATCAATTGTGTAAATCAATGTTCCCAAATATGTGATTTTATTTCATGATAAAATTTATTTCCAAATGTTTCCAAACATTATTGATAAAAGAGAACATTCTAATTGCAAACGATTTTTCAATATTAGGAAATAATTCTGTAATTAGGATTTTGCTACAAAACAGAATCTAGAAGATTTTCAGACAATTTAAGAATGTTGTGGGAAAACTGAATCATTTCAAAAGATATGTAGAAGATTAAGAAGTTTTGAAAAGATGTTAAAATAATAAAAAATTTCAAACAGTTTTAAACTAAACGTACATTTTTTTAGCATTTAAACAAAAATTTAAGAAACTTTTTTAGAATGTTGAAAGAATACACAAATTTTCTTACGATTACTCTGCAAATTTTTTAAAATGTCGAAAAAAAATCTGGAAGGATTTAAGTCAATTTTTTTTAATTTTGAAGGATTTCCCAAATTTTAAGATACATTCGATTGAGTTTGAAAATTATTGATAAATTTTAGAAGTTTTGAAGAGATTAAAAATATATTAAAACTTAAGTAGTTTTCCGAAAATTTATAAAATATTATAAAATTTCTTAAAAACTTCTAAAAGTCTTAAATATTTTTCAAACTGACTCTAATTTTTCCTAATATTTTTTAAATCCTGTAAAATAAAAAAAAATGTACTTCAAAATTTTCGAGATTGTTTTTCAACATATACGAAATCTTCCAAAATCTTGTTGAATTTTCACACAATCTTAGGAAAATTATATTTATATAACTTTAAAAAGAAATTGATAATACGTGATTCCTTGTTATCAAATCTCGGAATGTAGTTTGAGCTCGAATGTAAGTATTCATAAACTTTTAACAAATGAATAGTTATTGGAAGTTTTTATTTTGCATTAAAAATGATTCTAATTGGAAAAAATGTAATTTTTTCAACTATAAGGCTTTTCCATGGTTTGCCGAAATTAATGGCCCAGATTTTTTAAAAGGTTTTTTCTCCACTCTGAAGAATAAAGCTCAAACTTTTCTTTATTTTTCTTATAAGCTAAGAAACTATGTTTAAAAAACTGGCGATACCTTGCAATCTAAAATTGAGATACCAATTGGAAAGTTATATATAAACATTTGTACACAGATAATACCTTTTTAAATTCATTGTAATAGATCATATTTTTTCACATAATTATTAAAAAATAATGCAATAAATGAAGAATTGACAGCAGGTTTAAGCTAATAACTCAGTTATTAATATACTTAATTAGGAAATTTGTAAAGTATTAATTAGTTTTTTAATTTTTTCCCGTGATTCTTCAGTCGTCTCATTTTTTGAAATGTTTAAAAATGTTAAAAATATTTTTCAATTTTTTTAAACATTATTTTTTCAAAACAAACAAAGTTTGAAAACTCTCGCAGGAATTTTAAGAAAAAAATTTTATTTTCTGGAAACCTTTCAAAATTCTTAAAAAGGTTCCAAAAACATTGCCTTGAAATCTTCCAGATTCTTTCTTGACAATTTTTTAAAAGTTTTGGAAAGGTTTTAAGACGTTTTCAAATATTCTCTTCAAATTAATTTTTCAAAGTCAAATAATCATGTACATTTTCTTATGAAACTTAAGAACAAATTTTTATTCTCTACAAATCTTTCAAAATTCTTGAATAGCTTTCTTTTTTCGAAAACTTCAAAAATCTATATTTTGTTCAAAATGTTGTGTAACCTCGGCAAAGAACAAACTGAAAACAGACACTAAAAGTCGTATTCACACAGAATGCAACCAATCACGTTTTCAACAAGAAGGTATGCGAAATCTCGTTATACAACTTTTATGAAAAAGGATATCTTGTTTCTAGTTTTAAAGTATATAAATGAAAAGATTTCAAAAAAATTAAAACCAAATGTAGATTTTCAAGGATTTCGAACAACAAATTTAGAAACTATTAAAGAATTTTTAAAAGCTTCAAGAGAATGAAAGAATATTCTTAAAATTAATATGAAAAGTTGAAAGAATTTTTTTTTAATTAATAAAAAATATATATATATATAAAGATTTCAAAACATTTCAAAAGATTTATGAAAATTCCTGGGAAAAAACCAGAATATCTTGAGGCAATTTTTTTAATTGTTGAAGATTTTTCAAAATTTTAAGAAAAATTCGGGTCCATTTAAATGATATTTAGGAATTTTAGAAGTGTTGAAGTGATTAAAAATATTTTAAAACGAATATTTATAAATTATTTTGAAAAAATATTGAATTTTCAAGAAGTAATTTAAATTTTAATTAAAAAAAAAATAATAATTTTCAACTAAGAAGGATAATTTTCTATTAATAAAAAAGCAAACATATTATAAATATTTTAAAATTTCTTAAAAACTTTAAATAGTCCTAAATATTTTTTAAACTGAGTCTAATTTTTCCCAATATTTTTTAAATCCTGTAAAATAAAAAAAATGTACTTCAAAATTTTCGAGATTATTTTTCAACTAATACGAAATCTTCAAAAATGTTTTTGAATTTTCACATAATCTTAGGAAAATTATATTTATATAACTTGAAAAACAAATTGATAATGCGTGATTCCTTGTTATCAAATCTCGGAATGCAGTTTTAGCTCGAATTCAAGTGTTCGTAAACTTTTAACAAATGAACAGTTATTGGAACTTTTTATTTTGTATTAAAAATGATTCTAATTGGAAAAAATTAATCTTTTTAACTCTAAGCCAAAAACGACGAGTTTTCCAAAAATAGTTCAATTTCAGTCGAAAAGGTGAATTTTCAACCTAGAAGATTAATTTTCTACCAAAAAACAATGAATGTGAAAAAATATACTCAAATTTTCAACCAAAAAAAAAAAAGGATTTTTTAACCAAATAGTTGAATTTTTGATGCAAAAGATGAATTTCCAACCAAGAAGATTTATTTTCATTAACAGTCTTCGAAATTATACTTTAAATAAAAAAAAATGCATTTATTTTTTTTACATTCCATGATTTTTCCAGTTTTTCCAGAACTTTTTTTAAAATTCCATGACTTTTCCAGGTCCTTCAGGTTTTGTATAAAACTAATAATAACTTACGTTACGCCCTATCTATTTTCCAAATCAACCTTCATTCCTTTCGTAACACAAAAGTTATAATTAGCTTCTCGACCTATCTGTACTTGAATAAAATTTGCCAATTTCACGAAACGAAAAAAGATAATTTTAAACTTGAAGAGATTTCAAAACAATTAAAACAAAATGTAGATTTTTAAAGATTTCGAATAACAAATGTAGAAACTTTTTAAGAATTTTGAAAGGTTTCAAGAGAATGAAAGAATAGTCTTAAGATTTACAAGAAAATTTGATAGAATTTTTTGTTTTTAAAAATTAATTTTTAGAGAAATTTTTAAGAGATATTAAAACATTTTAAAAGATTTCAATAAAGTTTGAGAAAAAAATCCGAAATATTTTAAGAATATTTTAATAATTTTTTGAAATTTTAAGAAAAATTCGGATCAGTTTAAAAGACATGTAAGAATTTTAGACGAGTTGAAGTGATTGAAAAAATGTATAAAATATTGATTAAAAACAACGGATTTTCCAGAAATACTTAAATACTGAACCAAAAAAAAATTAATTTTTACTAAGAAGATAAATTTTCGACCAACAAAAAATCAAATTGAATAGTTAAATTTTCAAACAAAAAACCACGAATTTCCAAAAAAAGTTCAATTTGGATCAAAAAGATGAATTTTTAACCTAGAAAATAAATGTTCTACCAAAAAACAACAAATTAAAAAAAAAAGTTAAATTTGCAATCAATAAGATGAATTTTTAATCTTGAAGATTAATCTTTTACCAAAAAAAAAACGAATTAAAAAAAATATACATTAAAATTTTTAACTAAAAAAAAAATAATTTTTAACCCAGCAGTTAAATTATCAACCAAATAGTTCAATGTTAAGCTAAAAAATATCACCTTTAAAGCTAAAATAAAATAGTTAAATTTTCAATCGAAAAGATGAATGTTTAATCTAGAAGATTAATTTTCTACCAAAAAACAAGAAATTCGAAAAAATATTCTTGAATCTTCAAGCACAAAAATGAGTTTTCAACCAAATATTTTAATTTTCGATACAACAGATGAATTTTCAAACAAGATTTATTTTCTACCAAAAAACAACGGATTTAAAAAATACAATTAAATTTTAAACAAAAAAAAAACTAATTTGCAATAAAATTTTTTTTATTTTCCACCAATTCTCGCCGTGATGTACTGAAATAATGATTAAGACTTTGATTAATAGTCTTTCAAATTAATCATTGAATAAAAAAATCCCCTAATTTTTCTCAAAATTCCATGACTTTTTCAGGTCTTCCAGGTTTTGTATAAAACAAATAATAGTAGTAGTAATAGATTTATTGAAACATAGTTACAAATTTCATATAAGTTACACACAAAAATGAATAAATTAAAACACTTGTTTGGGACCAATAGGTCTATGTAAGTGGAGATCCGAGAGTAAATGAATAAAAACATTGGTAAAATAGTAATATATGTTCACATTGCACGTAATTACAAATTAAAACAGAATATTGATTGTATGGGGGCACGTAACGTCTAAGAAACAGAACTGGTATAAATGATATGCGCGCGCATTTGTAAAATTTCATCAAGCATTGGTACAAATTTTTAACGGTGTTAGAGTCGTAATATTACAAGGTATTTAACCGGGCATTCCTGGGGTCTTCATTGTCACTTATTGAGAAGTTTAAAGATTCGTTTAAAGAGCATCGGCAAACGATGAAGTGAGACTGCGTTCCATTTTGCAGTGCGATACTCGGGTAAATTTGAAGACTTCTTGATTTCTCACAGCATCGTAGTTCGCAATTATATAAAAAGAGCTTATAAGTTTCCCGAAGATCGTTCGCGTCAATCCCAAGGACGTCGGGCGATAGAGAGTGCCACGTATGGATCATTGCAGTCTTCAAAAAATGTTTTAATTCATAGGTACCAATTATATTAAATATCTGATTGATTTCGCTGAGATAACTCCTTAAGTCTCTCAAGACACTGCCTTGGTTACCGAGAACTTTCCATGTAATAGATTTTATTTAGCCAAGACAATATCAAACAGAAGGCCCGGTGGGTCAGGTGCAACACTCCCTCCTCTAATCGAACGGCGTAGTTAGTAGTATTTCTGGGAAGAAATGATAATTTTAAAAAAAACGATAGCTGGACTCTCCCGATGTAGTTCAAGTGACCGACGCTCCAGATCTGGCATCCATACACTAGCGTACTTAGACAAGGACTTTGATAGAATAAGTGGGCCAAGAGTCTGCCTTCGTATCACGAATCGTTTTTATTGCCGCTCCAACAGCCGTGTTTGCAGAACTTACGAATTTTTGCGGCGGCGATGAATGATACGGAGCTGGTTATCGGGAGGCAGAGATATGTAAATTCGTCGACAACTTCAATTTTTCTCTTCTCCAAATTTAAAATACTTGAATTTCGGTTTTTCCTGAGAATTTGTTTGAAAGATCATGACTTTCGTTTTGGCGACATTCACTGTTAATCTTTTTTGCACGCAGTACAATCGTAAAGCTTTTAGTTCTTTACTAAGTTATATTGGAGTATCAGCGAGCTCTTTTGATATTGATGTAAAGGCCTTTGCATCCTTGGTTTAAGAGAAAATCGTTAAAGTCACTTATAAAGAGTATGAAATAAAGGAAACTAAGAACCTCCATCTGCATGACGCCTCGAGTGGCCTGGACACTAGATGTGTCACTGCCAGCTCTGATGCAGACAGATGCAGATTCATAAAATTTATGTATAATTTTAATCATTTTTATGCTCATGCCCAGCTCATGCAGTCTCTGCCACAGCATTCCGTGACAAACAGAGTCAAACGCACCTTTAAAGTCTATGAAAGTAATATAGACTGAACCATTGGGATAACTGAGACGAATCTGTATTAGAAAAATAAGGGTAAATAAGTTGTCTAGGTAACTCCTTTCTTTTCTAAACCCCAGCTGTGATTCTGGAATTAAATTTGCATCAGTCACCCATTTAGTCAGCCGATTGCAAAGTATCTGCATAAAAATGTTTGCTATGCAATTTACCAGTGTTATGGGTATATAATTAGAAGGATCATGTATATCTCCTTTTTTGAACAGCATGGGAATTGTTAGTTGACCCCAAGAGCTAGACATTATTTCAGTAGTCATGATTCGATTAAATAAAATCTCTAGATACTGTAGCCAATTTTGAGGAAGCCTTTTGTAAAAACTGTCATTGACGCGATTGGAGCCAGAGGCCTTTCCTTCTTTACATTTTGCTATGCTTTTCTTGATTTCTAACGCGGTTATGTGGGAGTCAAGAGTTTGGTTGGGAATGTTTTGAAATTGAGGCACATCCATAATAATAATGGGGTATGAAACGCTATCCCTTTCAGTTAAAAAAATTTTTGTATTCTTTTTTTTCGATTTTCATAGAATGAGCGCTTATATTCATATAACGTGTCCCTTTTGTAGACCTCCAGAGCAGCAAGAACAAGATTTTTAGCCTCTTTGCATTCTCTGTCGAACCATGGTTTGCGACTCTTTCTCATACCATTTCTACAAGGTTTGAGATACGAGATGGTAGAATAGTCTTCTAGGCTGACTGAGACAGGTTAGTGATCTGAGAATGTCATAATAGGTAAGACCTTGAGGTCAGCCAGCAACCATAACCCATCGCGAGAGCACCATACTAAATCGTTTATACTAGTGCCTGTGAGCCCGTCGATAGTCAAATGCACTGGAAAGTCGCTAGAAGAACGGCCATTCAGTAAGACTAAATCGTTTTTTTCCATGTAATGGACGAATTACTTGCCCCTACCATTTATGAAATTATCTGTAGAACATCTGTTAGCAGAGAAAGTCTTGTTAGATACAATCGCAGAGTCTTGCTGATTTAAATTAGCAACTCGGCAGTTAAAATCGCCTCCTATAATAATTGTGATGTTAGGATTATCTTTATATACATGCGCAAGAGAATTGTCAAAATCAGATAAGAAGTATTCTATAGTCTTGGATGGCGAAAAGTATACTAGATCCATGATAAAAACAATACATTCATACATGATTTTTGCAAAGATATAGTTGTCATTATATACGATTACGTCGAGCTTAATGTAATTATTGTTGTAACAAATAAGGAGCCCGCCTTGAGCTCTGCCATATAGAGCGCATCTGGTTGCTGGGCAACAGACTTCTTGAAAGTCTTTGAGAAAACAAGGAAGAGTTACCGTATCAGCTGTTGACCACGTCTCGCATATACACAGGATGTCGTTATTGCTGAGGGTATGCTCAAAATCGATGAGATTGGCAAGTCCATGAACGTTCTAAAATATAAGCCTTAGAGCACAAGAATTGTTTACGTTGATGACAGAAATTTGAGTTGTATCTTCTTCGTGGGATTCTGGTTGCTACTTTAAAGGGTAAATTGTATTCTTCGGGTCATTATGCATTGCTGCTTTCGCCAGATTACTTAGGTTTGAATTGTTTGGCATGCAGTCGGCAGTTGTCGATGGCAGCAAGCGTGCATTTCGTCTGGGTTGAGGCCTGTTCAGAGGGTCCTCGTAGAAGTGTCAACTCGTTTGTTGACAAGGTTTTGCCCAGGTTTCTTGGTGGGAGATTTCTTAGGGGGGGGGGGCGACCTCTTTTCTGCCTGGGAGTTTGAAGTTAATTGAGAAGTGTTGCTCTAGCATCTTTGAAAATGTATGAACTTTTTCCGTATGAACAGTGTTGCCATTCACTATCAATGTGTTTTTACTCTATATGCCTGGTAACCGGAATCCTCGAGCTTTCACACGTGATCAAGAAGAACCTTTCTCTCCTCTTTCTTTCCTGGTGCGATCGTTGGCGATGGAGAGATTCAGCTCCCGTAATTCGGGAATTTTTTTGAAGATGTATCTGACCCATCGGGAAGAGATAAATTTAATAATGACTGGACGTCAATTCCATTGCTTTCCAAGTTTAAGCGCGTCAGTGAATACGGTTTCAGGAATTTTCAGTTCGATTTTTTAAAATAAATTGAGGATTGAGGAGATGATGTCATTGTTGTGTTGCTCGTCATCCGGTAAGTTCTAGAGAATTGTATTCTTTGCTCGATCCTGTCGGTGGAAGATCGCTACTTCATTCTCTATTGTAGAAAGCCTTTTCTATATTTTAAAAAATTCCGAGGAAATAGCTTTGCTGTTCATTTATGGCTTGGATCTCCTTGCGTAGTTCAGAATGAGAAGATGTGAGCTGCTCGGTGCTTTTAGTTAATTTATCAATAGATTCGTGCAAAGGCATGCTTTCACATCTCATTGTTTATATGTAGGGATCATTCACAGGAGAAAGTTCAAGTATTTAGAAGTAGACACTCAGCCATGAATGCAAGGCTTTGAATGTAAAAAATCCAGTCATTTTTCTTAAAATTCCATGACTTTTTCAAGTCTTCCAGGTTTTGTATAAATCAAATAATGAATAACTTGCTCAGTTATAATTAGCCGTTCGACTGAACTGTGCTTCAATAAATTTAGCCAATTTCAACAAACGATGTTTTTTTTAGGAAAATGAAACAATTTTCTTAAGATTTACGATTTCTGGGAAACTTTCAAATTAATTTTTTTTTTGATAAATTATATTTAAAATAAACTTAAAAACGATTTTAAAGAATTTCAAAGTTTAAACGATTTTAAGATTTTTAAAAAAGATTTCGCAATTTCGCCGAGTTACAAAATGTCGATTTTTAAAGATTGCGAACAACAAATGTAGAAACTTTTAAAGAATTTTGAATAGTTTCAAGAGAATATTCCTAAGTTTCATAGTAAAATTCGAAAGGATTTTTTGTTTTTAAATTAATTTTCAGAGAAAATTTAAAAATATTTAAAAACATTTCAAAGGATTTCTATAAGTTCCGAGAACAAAATCCGGAATAAGTTGTAAGAATAGTTAAATTCTCAACCAAAAACAATTAATTTTCAAAAAATAGATAGTTATATTTTCAATTTAAAAAAAAATGAATTTTTAACCAAGTAGATGAATTTTCGATACAAAAGATGAATGTTCTGAGGTCAGTCTGTGGGTTGAGACTGATTCAAAAGTTATTAAATTAAATGGGAGAGGGAAACTAATTTACAAAAGGTAAAGCAAAGTAATTTCAAAACTAAAGTAAAGGTTTATTGCTAATACTATTTACATTCTTGGTTTTGGGGACCGTACATTTATGTACTTCGCTTTGGCCGCGGGCACGCACGTGGGGGTTCACTAGCGAGGATCGTTTCGTCGATTTCGCTGAGAGAGAGCTTCGCGCAATTGGTTCGCTCTCGCTACATCAAAGTCTACAAGCGTCACACGAACAGCGTACCGCGATTGCTCTGTGAGTTGCCATAAAGTCTTTGACATGTTCACGGGGCTGCGCGACACTGAATTCTAAGTATTCTGACGGCTGAGGTTAGGATTTCTAGTCAACGAAAGAAAGAAGAATTTTGGATGTTAACAGAGTATAATTTATAATTATAAATTTATTTAGTGGTCATCAGTTCAAACAAGAAGATGTATTTTCTACAAAAAAAAGACGAATTAAAAAAAAATGTTAAATTTTCAACAACAAAAAAACAATTAATTTTCAATAAAATGTTTTTATTTTCTACCGTTTTTCACAGTGATGTACTAAAATAATGGTTGACTCTTTTTCGGGATTCTTCAGTTTCTCTCATTTTTTTTGAATGTTTATAAATGTTTAAAAATATTTTCCAAATGACTTTAAAAATTATTTTTTGAAAATAAATAAACAGCAATGTATATGAGATCTGTTCACAAAGAGATTTTTTAAGAAAGGAAAAACTCGCTTTTTCGCAAAATTGTCGTTTTTTACTCAAAAAATCTTTTTCAATTATTAATTAATTTATTTATTTATGTATTATGCGTAAGCATTTATGTTTTTAAATAAGATAATGATAGTGGTTGAATTTAAATATTTAAACATTTTAATAAATAAAATGCAAAAAAAAAATTGGAAAAAGGGTAGACAGCGAGAATAGAGCCGGCAATATTCCGGCTACAAGCCCTTTGGGGTGATGAACTTTACTTCTGTAAAATATTTGTCATAAGGTTTGAACCACGACGAGACTTTCTTCCGTTTTCAATTTTTTGTACAATTAACCGTTTTCAAATTATAGCGTTAAAAATAATAAAATTTGCACTAACTTTGACATATTTTCAGGTACTCTCACAAATTCATATTTGTCCCAAACCAAGGTATAGAAATGGAATTGAGCGGTTGGGTGCAAGAACGGTCTACTTGCATTTTACGTCAGGTCGTAAGTCCAGTCCAGTTTAGTTACGTGACTAAGCTGCTCGCGAGGTAAAATAGTGCGATACGCAATGACAGCCGAATGGAAATCCGAAAGCCTAATTCGTTAACATAAAAACTGGGTTAGGAGAAGAGTCAAGTGTTGGAACATCGTGAAAGTTTATGAATTGTATTTTAAAAGTGGTTAAAAGCACAAGAGTATTAGGATGATAAAGTTTTTAATTTATTTCGAGGTTAAGTTTACATTTAAAATGTTATAATGTTTATGAGTACATATGTTGAAAATCGGCAATGTGCTTAAATCTAACACTTGGCACTGAACTTCTATGAATCAATATGTACTCGAATTAATATTGTAAGAAAAAAATTAATTTCACTCTTTACAGCTCTTTCGTACTTCACAACCGAATTTTGCAACATTTTTCTGGTAATTTATTTTTCATTAATTAAACTTGGCCAAATTGCTATGCAGGAAAAATGTGTCAGTTAAAACAAAACAAAAAAGAAACTGGGTAACTTTAGTAAAATTCTATTCATATTAAATAATATTTATATGTAAAATTAAAAACTTATTTCGAAAATAACAGGTACTTGATTATTTTTGTTTAAATTCCACATTTGCCCTCGACTGCAGGTTTGAACCAGACATACCAATTAAAAATAAATTTTACTGAAATCACACAAACTTATTTTTATTTATTGAATATCAGGAGATCTCTTTAGGGCCTTCTGTGGCGTTGAACGATCAAAATATGATGAAAAAAAATGTTTTCCTTTCTCGGTCAAATAACTCATCAATGATATTACGTGTCTGATATTCAGTTTGGCAACCGCTTCTACCATATAGTAGAATTTTCAACCAAAAGTGATGAATACGGAAACAACAATTTATTAGTATTTGACTTTACAAATAAAAAGAATTAACATTCAACCAAAGAGAGAGAGAGAGAGAGAGAGAGAAGAATTTTCAACCAAAAAAGATGACTTTTCGACCAAAAATGATAACTTTTTAAGAAAATAGTGGAATTTTGAACCAAATAATTAAATTTTTAAACAAAAAAGATTAATTATTTACCTAAAATCTAAGAGAAGATCATTCACTTAAAAACTATTAACATTCAACCATAAGAGATGAATTTTAAATCAAACAAGATGACTTTTCTGCCAAAAATATGACTTGTTATGAAAATAGTTGAATTTAAAACAAAATAGTTTAATTGTTAATTAAAATACATTAACTTTGAACCAAAAATATAATATTAATCTCTTCAACTAAAAATAATTAACTCTGAAACAAAAAAAATATTACTTTTTAACAAAATAGTTGAATTTTCAACAAAATAGTTTAATCTTGAATCAAAAGAGATGAATTTTGAACCAAAGATATTATAGCAATCTCTCCAAATAAAAATAATTAACTTTGAAACAAAAAAATAAGACTTTTTAACAAAATAGTTGAATTTTCAACAAAATAATAAATTTTTAACAACAACAAAAAATAAATTCGGAACACAAAATATAATTGTAATCTTTTTAAATGAAAATAATTAACTCTTGATTAAAGAAACATGTCTTTTTAACAAAATAGTTGAATTTTCAACAAAATAAGACAATTTTCAACCAAATAGTACAATTTCTAACCAAAAGAGATAAATTCGGAAACAAAAATATAATAGTAAACTTTTCATATAAAAAGAATGAACTTTCAATTATAAAATATGAGTTTTCAATCGAAAAAGATGACTTTTCTGCCGAAAAATAGGACGAATTTTCTATCGAACAAGACGAATTTTCAACAAAACTGTTGAATTTTCGACCAAAAAAGATAACTTCTTAAGAAAAGAGTTGGATATTCAACCACTCATAATAATGTATATATATTAAATTATATTTACATATACTATTGGATTTAAAGTTTAATTATATTCTTGAAAATTGAACTATTTTCTTAGAAAGGTATCTTTTTTGGTCGAAACTTCATCTGTTTTTCTTAAAAATTCATCTTTGATTGTTAAGAGTTAATTATTTTATTTAAAAAGTTTACTATTAAATTTTTAATTGCGAATTCATTTTTGTTTGTTTGTTAAAAATTTAATTACTTTGTCGAAAATTCAACTATTTTGTTAAAAAGTCATTTTTTTGTTTTGTTTTAAAGTTAATTATTTTTGTTTGAAAAGTTTACTATTATATTTTTAGTTGCGAATTAATTTTTTTTTTTAATTGTCTTATTTTGTTGAAAATTCAACTATTTTGTTAAAAAGTCATATTCCTTTGGTCAAGAGTTAATTATTATTTTTATTTAAAAATTTTATTATATTTTTGGTTCCGAATTAAGTTTTTTTTGTTGTTGAAAATTCAACTATTTTGTTAAAAAGTCTTTTTTTTTTGTTTCAGAGTCAATTATTTTTATTTGAAGGGATTAATATTATATTTTTGGTTCAAAATTAATTTTTTTCAAATTAAAAATTCAACTATTTTCATAAAAAGTCATATTTTTTGTCGAAAATTCAGCTGTTTGGTTGAAAATTCATCAATTTGGTTAGAAAATACTCCTCTTTACATTAATAATTCATCTTCCGGCTTTTCTTTCATATTTTTGGTGCAGAATTAATCAACTATTTGGTTGAAAATTCAACTATTTTCTTAAAAAGTTATCATTTTTGGTCGAAAAGTCATCTTTTTTGGTTGAAAATTCCTCTCACTCTCTCTGTCTTTCTTTGGTTGAATGTTAATTCTTTTTAATTGTAAAGTCAAAGACTAGTAAATTGTTGGTTTCGTATTCATCTCTTTTGGTTAAAAATTCTACTATATGGTAGAAGTGGTTGCCAAACTGAAAATCAGAGACGTAATATCATTGATGAGTTATTTGACCGAAAAGGGAACACATTTTTTTTTCGTCATATTTTGATTGTTCAACACCACAGAAGGGCCTGAAGAGATCTCCTGATATTCAATAAATAAAAATAAGTTTTTGTGATTCCAGTAAAATTGATTTTTAATTGGTATATCTGGTTCAAATCTTTAGTCGAGGGCAAATGTGGAATTTAAACAAAAATAATCAAGTACCTTCTATTTTCGAAATAACTTCTTAATTTTACATGTAAATATTATTTAATATAAATAGAATTTGACTGCAGTTACCCAGTTTCATTTTTTTTATTTCAACTGACACATTTTTCCTGCATAGGTATTTGGCCAAGTTTAATTAATGAAAACTAAATTACCAGAAAAATGTTGCCAAAATAGGGTTGTGAAATACGAAAGAGCTGTAAAGCGTGAAATTAATTTCTTTCTTACGATATTAATTCGAGTACATAATGATTCGTAGAAGTTCAGAGCCAAGTGTTGAATTTAAGCGCATTACCGATTTTTAATATATGTACTCATAAACATTATAACATTTAAAATGTAAACTTAACTTTGAAATAAATAAAAAACTTTATCATACTAACACTCTTGCGCATTTAAACACTTTTAAAATACAATTCATAAACTTTCAGGATGTTCCAATACTTGACTCTTCTCCTAACCCAACTTTTATATTTACGAATTAGGCTTTCGGATTTCCATTCGGCTGTCATTGCATATCGCACTGTTTTACCTCGCGAGCAGCTTAGTCACGTGACTAGACTAGACTGGACTTACGACCTTACGTAAAATGCAAGTAGGCCATTCTTGCACCCAACCGCTCAATTGTTAACATAATATACATATACAAATTTATTCAAACACAATCATTTATTTAAAAGTATAAAACCTATCCTCAATCATAGGCTGAAGTGAAAAAAGATATTGAATAATTAGTGCAAAATTCAATGTTTTCTTTATATTTAAATAAAAACTAGTATAAAAAAACATTTCTCAATGTTCTTGGAATAATTTTAAAGTTAAATACCTGTAAAATCGCACCTATTATTATTGTTATTGCACCAACCAATATTGTGAAATTTCGCTTCAATGGTGTAACATATATGTTTAAATGTTTCAATTTTTTCCGGTATCTTAGAATATTAATGTAGTGAAGGCATGAATAATAAAATTTTATTCAGGGGAAATTTTTCTCTCCTTGAAAGATTTAACCTTTTTCTCCTCTTGAAAGATTAACCTTTTTCTCAGAATCATGAAGTTCTATATTAATTTTACGGTCAGATTTAAAATTATCGTGGCAAAATCTCATAAAAAACAGGTGCAACACGTGAAATATAATTTTCAAGAGTAATGCTGTTCAAAATCAGTCCAAATTAGAAAATCATGCTCGAGGATCTATGGATGTTGATAATATTATTCTTGATTCCCATCAGCTATTTGCCGGATCTGGTGTGGATTGAATGAGGATGAAGAATTGGCTATCTAATATTATAGAGTGACATCGATTTTTGAGACCAACTGAATATGAAGGAAGATATTGCGAATTTTTGCCTTCTGTCTTCAGACTTCCCAAGCATATAATTAAAAAATGTACGAGTCTGAAATTTGAGAAATTCTGCCGGAGATTGCCAAAATGGAATTAGTATATTGAGTTTTAATTTCCTGGTAATAAGGGGTTATTAGAACGCACTGAAACGCTTTAATGCAAGTTTGTATTGCATTTTCGTCTGAATGCTTATGAATGCGTAGTAGCGCGGTTGGTTAAACAGTGACGACACCGACGAATCAGCATTCATCTCCCTAGCTTCTTTACGGACCCCCGCCCCCCCCCCCCCCCCCCCCC
>JAABKJ010001599.1:19054-30212 GCA_011634705.1 Andricus grossulariae
AACCTCAATCTAAGCATCGTATTTTTATTGAAGGGTGCATTTTATGTATTGAAAAGCTACTGAGAAATATTTACTAGGATGGATATTTATTCTAGTCCCAGCAGCACAATGTACATTCACTTGCTTAAACCTCTTTTTATCACATAACTTTCCTCAAAACATCACTTTAAGAATCGTGGCGTCCCATGATAGGAATTGCATTTTTCTTCGACATGAACTCTGACTGTTGTGACCTGGAGCACCCCTTCAATAGCGTATCTGTAAACTATGTGCAGAAGTGGTGTGAATTGAAACTGCGATATAACTCAAAAGTATATTAAGTGGCATTTACTCTATTCAATACTTTGTTTAGCGAAAGGAACTGTATGGCATTCAATCTGAAGGGTTACCGAACCACATTAAATGGCAATAATGAAAATTTCCGTAACATCCTTATCATGATGTCATTCACATTTGTGCGCATTCAAACATGATTGAAACATGACGAGTTTTATACAATAAAACGCATTCAACGGCATTTCAGGAAGAAATGTAATTAGTACATGTTTAAAGGTATTGAAATGTCAGTTTTTTTAAATGCCATTCTATGCGTACCATTAAACTCCCTCTTACCGGGTTATTAGATGAGACATTGCTATTTGAGTTTCAAGAAGGCAGGATCAGATATTAGTCCAATAATGTGAAATACGTTTTACAACATAAGTTCAAAAAAATTAAATAAATGATCATTAAAAGACATGCAAGTGGTGTCGATCATTTGAAAATCATGGCCAGTAAAATATAATTTAAACCTTTTAGAAATGTCTAGAACATTAATATTCAAAATATTCAAATTAGCATAGCGGAACATAATAAGTTAAAGTGAGACAGCAACGCAAAAAAACACGAGAATGCGACTAAATTTGCGTATTACATAAATAAATAGTAATTCGAATTCGATTACGCAATCATCAAAAATGAGAATACTAAGTGCAAAACTTGAAGTCGTTGAATGAGCCGTAATTTTATATTTGGCAAGCCTTTTACTGATGAATTAGAATTATTTTCGATGATGTCGATTATTTATAATACGCTCGTATTTTATACACTCTAAAAATATTAAATACCTGCTTAGACGCTGCAGAACGACTCTAATCAACGTAGTTTTAGGGCTATCACTGGGTGGGTGCTCGGAATCACTGAACAAATACCATGCGATAAATCTGTGGCCGTGTCTCATTCGATCAAATTACGCCCATAACATATTGTTACTTGCGGTAAAATTTGAAACATACATTTCGCCACAAAGTACTCCCAAATCGCATTCCAAATTCAAAAACGGTATCTACATTAGGGTGTAGCATAAAATACAAATTTTCGAAAATAAAAGGGTCTGGGGTGCCATTCTTTTCCCTTTTACGTTAAAAATAAATGTGTGAAGTTTTATGAAAATCGAAAATTTTTAACTTAGACGCAAAAACAAAATATGAAAAAAAATAGTTTTTTTTTTCAAATTTACTTCACAAGTATGATTCGCATCGAAGAAAAACTCGTAAAAAATGTTGTTGGTGATGTCAAAATACATCTTTTATGTTTAGGAAGTTTGTTGATTCAAGCAACCATTTTCGAGAAAAATGAAAGAAATAGGTAAAAAAAGGTCATTTTTTTTATAATGGGCGTTATTTTAATCTTACTGATTAGAGAAGTACTAAAAAATATGAAATAATATTTCCGTTCTATAAACTTTCATAAATGTCAGTTTTTAGTTATAATTTCAAATTTTCGGGAATTTATTCATTTCCCTAATAATTGCCCAAATATCTCAAGTCTTTATGTAGCTCTTTGCTAGTTTTTCTTATTAACTACCCAGGACCCACCACCGAGGAGGCTGCTGCATTCAGAGTCCCATCCTACACCCATCCCATCCACCTAACCATGCGAGTGTAATCTAATTAAGCTATCACTCCTAAGTGAGTTTGAATTGAGATTTGGTTTTAGAAAAGGACATCAACTTTCTCGATTCTCTGGTAGCCCTGATGAAGCCATCTATCTGTCCTTTGGTGACTGATCCGCTGGCTTAGTAATTAGCTTCACTGTTCTTTCGACCGCTTGCTCGTCTGATGTTAAGTGTGCTAAGATTGGAGGCTCTTTGACTTCTACTTCATCCCAGTCTATGAGATTCATATAATCTGTGGCCTCAAAATTTAATTTTGGCACCACAAAAGATTGCACAGTTGGCTTAGGCTTTTGCTTTTTCGGCCTCCCGCGCTTTCGTAATCCAGAAGTTCCTATGTCTGGTACTGCTTGCGTCTTAGCAGTTTCTCTGGCTTTCAGAATGAGATTTCGGGCCTCCTGTGGCACTTCCAGCCTTTCATCAGTGATCATCGACAAAAGAATGTTTTCCGGGTATCCGAAAAAGACATTTTTTTGTATTGGCTTATCTACTACTATCTTTAAATCATCGGGTAAGCACCCAGTCAGACGAATTAATTTAATCAAATTCCTGGTGCCATCTGTGATGGAGTTGTCCACTTTAATCGTAAACCACATTGGGGAGTATACTCTGCAAAGAAAGACAACCAAGGCTATCAATTTTAAACAAGAATCTTCAGTGGGAACGTAGAGCCTCAAAACGAGGTTGACTGTAGGAAGAAATCTCGCATGGTTCAACAATCATGGATGAAGATCGCACAGATTTTCTGGGCATTTTCCTGTGACTACGACCGTCCATATCTCTCTCAAGCACCGTTGATGAGTACTCAGATCTGATTCCACACTCAAGACTTCGATTAGGTACTTCTCTATGCCTTTGTATGGTATATTCTGAAAATCACAAATAGGAAATTTTCCACAATTTTTTAGTGCTTTTCCTATAGGTCCTGAAAACGCTATCGGGCTCGAAGTTTTACCATCCAAACTTTCGAATAATGCCGAAAAGGAAGCTCATTATCATACAGTTGGAATATCGACCATTGCAAAGGTCTCTCTAGCAACACTTCAATCCTCTTATTGATTCTATGCTCCCAGCCAGTATTTACAGCAGTACCGTCGCAGCCAATCACTCGAAAATTTTTAAGATCGAATGTAGATCAATCTGAATCAGTTTTCATTAAATATTCATATATTGAATGAGACAAGCCTGTAGCATCAGAGGACTTCGAAGTGACATGACCGATATATTGTGAATCAGGCTCTTGAACAAGTGCAGTATGTTACTATGTAATACGCGTGATCTTATTAGGTCCAGCTTTTACTTTAGTTTGATCTTTACGACCATCATCATATAGCCCTTCAAGATTGATAGTGTTGGACTGCGAACTAACTACATCTTGGCGGTTTTTTACTCTACTTCGCCATATTTTACTTTGATCAACTACCGAGGACATGTCATGGGTAATAATTCCATGGTTCCGCAAAGCAGCCGTCGCCATAGCAGCTGCAGCTGTGCTCGGTACATTGTACCGTTCAGCCTCTCGTGCTACTGTTGGAAACGGTATATAAGAACTCTTTACGCCTGATTTATTGGGATCTTATTTTGGATCCGAATGCAAGAAGTCTTTATTGCATGAGGAAGGATTTCTCAAAGAAGATGATGATTAAAAAATATCCTATATTTCTGTCAGCGGGATTGCTTTCAAAAAAGTTTTCATTTCAGAAGAATTTTTTGTCATCTCGATTAAGTCCTTCGATTTCCTTCCTTCGATTCTATTTATCCTATTAGTGACTGCAAAATCGACATTAGACATGAACATATGTCGAGTTGTGCGCTGATCAAGTAAAAACTCTCTTTCTTTGGCAGGAATCTTGGTCTTGCATGTACATTTTGAATAATCATTGCATTTGCAAGCTGCGATGTCGAAAAGACTTTTCCCGATCTTATCATTGTGTAAGCTCAGCTCATTTTGATAGAAGGCTACGTCTTTACTTCTCTTGCGAGACTTCATGAAATTGCTATAAGAATCATGAAGCTTTCTTACAAAAAAAAGAATTCGATGTTCTGAAACTATAGGGAGGGAGGACTTGCACCAAATATTTTTGAGATCATTCAACAAAAGATTCACAATTTTGGAAGAAGAGGACTGCATGACTTCCATATCTGAGAGCCAAGATAGTCTATGCCACAAGTATGCTTTAAGTAGATCTTTTTCCGTAGGCAATGTTATGTCACTAAGTTTCGAGGGATCTCCGAGCAAGGGACACCTAACCCTACCTCTAGTTTTCGGAGCCATTTTCTCGAAAACGATGTTCTCGCTTAATGATAGCTTTATTTTTTTCTATTTGTTCTCTAAGAATTATAACTCTGATCAAAAATCAAAGATGCCAATGTGGTGCCGCTAAGAACGCCAGATCGTAACTGCGGATAAATCACCGTAGCAATTGCTTGACGGTCAAAACAAATGAAGATCGCGTAGAAGAAAACAGTTGACTATGACTATTGTGTGTACTCATATTAATGCAGCTTTTCGCGTAAATATTTTTGATTCACGTGGCGAAAGACGAGGCACCACGCGTTCATACTTCACGTTCAAAGCCGACCTTTATGACATTGTATAGAACGGGAATGTTATTTCATATTTTTCTAGGGCTTCTCTAATAAGCAAGATTAAAAACAGATGCGATTATAAAAAAAAATTTGACCTGTTTAAAGTTATTTTTTTCATTTTTTTCGCAAATGGTTGCTTCAATCAAAAAACTTCTTTAACATGAAAGATGTATTTTGACGTCAACAACAATATTTGTCACGAGTTTTTTTTCGATAAGAGTCATATTTGTGTAGTGAATTGGAAAAAACCTTATTATTTTTTTTACATATTTTGTCTTCGCGGCTGGGTTAACATTTTTTTTATTTTGACGAAACTTGCGCACATTCATTTTTAACGTTAAGAGGAAAAGAATGGCACACCAGGCCATTTTATTTTCGAACATTTGTATTTCACGCTACACCCTAAACTACATTGAGTCACCTGTCACTAGTTTTCTTTTTTTTTTAATAATATGTAATTGCATACAATTTCACTTGCATTAGAAAGATTTAGTAAAAAAGAATTAAATTATTATTTTATATCTTTACTATTAATATAATAAACGTTTTATTTTCGGTCAGTCTGGCCTAGAAAATATGGACTATGTCCTCTACATAATTGGTTTCATATTTTTACATTCCTCTATTCCGTCATTTTTTTCATTCTTCTCTCTTTCTATTTACATGTACTTCTCGCCTGTAAACCTTACCTCACCTTATCTGATATCACTCTCCTTAACTTAAAGCCCTACCAAATCGCCTTAACTTATCGCCAAACCTTAACGACTTAACGCATTAACTTAATGCTTTCCACTAGTACGTCGTCTCAACGCCTCGCCTTTCAATCTTCGCCTTAACGCATCGCCTTAACTTGCAATTTTTACGTTATGTCTCTTGAATATTGCTCGTTTTATTTCTTTCATTTTTTGTCTTCATTTCGTTCCTGGGATCATACATCTTTTTTCTTTACACAAATGATCCATCTTATATTTTTCTTACTTTCTATTGCCACCAAGTCTACTATTCCCCTATTTTTCTCCAGTCTTCTATCTTTCTTCTTCCCTTCCAATTCTCTCATCCAATGCGCCATCTCTCCCTTTTCTTTTTTCTTGCAGGATTTTTCCCATTGTCATTTATTTATAACAATGTTCTTTTAATTTTTAGTTTCACTTACGTTAGCGGACTTGTCCAATATATATGTGGAAAAGGTGATGAAATTTGCTGCAGCAGAATTAGAAATTACAAAACACTTACAGTTTTATTTATTGTGGATCGAAACTATTTTGACTGAACAAGGAGTTGGAATCAGAACATTGCCACTGCTGTCGACTTTACTAATACTACATAAAAATATACGAAGGAGATGTGACGACCTGAGTAAAATGTATGAAGTAGCACTCTAATTTATTTTTATTTTCTGAAAGAAAGGGTATCAATAAGGACGTTATTCTTGCCTTGTCGATTTCCGGTGTTAATATTTGTTTATCAAATTCTTTTTTCACATGATGATTTCGATAAAAATAACAAAAAAATATCACAAATAAGGAGCTTACTGATACCCTTACTTTGTGATAAAAAAAAATTATATTTTTTAACTAATTGAGTATTTTAACCCTCTGCCTTGACCAGCGTATCTCCACTTTGTAATCTACACCACGTGACCACCTCACCGATACAAAGTACATGAGTGTTAGTGCAAGAGTTTCGGGATCGTATCCATTAAAAAAAGTGCATGGGCCCCATGAATAACATATTTTCTAATAGTAAATAAATTATTAATAATAAGTATTCAAAATAAAGTATCAGTATTAAAGTTTAAGAATATTCATCAAAATTGCTTCAATTTGGATAAAAAATGACAGATTTATGATACCTTTAAATGTAAGTGGAAGAATTGTTCAAACTTCATTTAATTTAAGGTAATGTTGTGTATTACAACTATTTTTTGCAAGATTTCATGCAATTTTTGCGCCTAGAAGGTCATTTAACATTCTGCAATAGTCGGAAGGAGAATTTATGTTTTCGTGACAGGTAAGGAAGAAAGTCATACAAAAAACTTAGAATTTTCTAATTTTTAATTTACTATCCTTCTTAAATTATTCAGGTTATAATTTTGTATCAAAGTACTTAAATTTTTGACTGATTATGATAAGCAATGAATTCTTCTTAGCATAAAGGTACGTCGCATTTTTCACACATGAAAATTGTTCTTTGGATTACTCTTTTCATTTTGCAGAATCGACATCTTTTATGATTTGTAGTTTGTTTTTTTTTTATCAAGTGATGAAGGGAACTTTTAACAAAATTGCTTCAAAGTGGAGATAAAAAGTGACAGGTTTATGACACGAAATCCATGTGGAACGTAACCTCAAGAAGGAAACGTCAAATTGAAAAAAATACCTTTAAGTGGAAGACTTGTTCAAAATTCATTTAATTTACATTTAATTTACGGTTACGTTGTGTATTAAAACGATTTTTTGTCTGCCAAATGAAAGGAGTAATCGAAAGAACAATTTTCATATGTGAAGAATGCGACGTACCTTTATGCAAAGAAGAATTTATTGTTTATAATAATTTATCAATTTAAGTACTTCAATACAAAATTATGACCTGAATAATTTAAGAAGGATAGTAAATTAAAAATTAGAAAATTCTAATTTTTTTGTATGATTTTCTTCCTTACCTATCACGAAAACATAACTTCTCCTTCCTACTATTGCAGAATATGAAATGACCTTTAGGCGTGAAAATTTCATGAAATCTTGCAAAAAATCGTTTTGATACACAACGTCACCTTAAATTAAATGTAAATTAAATTAATTTTGAACAATTCTTCCACTTAAAAGTATTTTCTTCAATTTGATGTTTCCTTCTTGAGGTTATGTTCCACATGATGGTTTTCGTATCATAAACCTGTCACTTTTTATCCAATTTTGAGCAATTTTGTTGAATATTCTTCAACTGTAGTGCAGATACTTCATATTGAGTATTTTTTAATAATAATTTACTTATTATTTATTAAGTTTCTATCGAGGGGCACCTGTGCTCCTCGAAATAGCTATACGTTACAGCTCTGTTGCACTTACACACATCGTGTTACGTAAATGAGCACTACTATTAGTTATTCCCTTTCTACATGCCTCATTTGACGATTTTTGACGATAACGGTCAAATGACCAGACAGAGGGTTAAGTACCGTAAATCAGGATGACTCCAAAAATCATTCATGACAAGTTTTTTAAAACTATTTTACTAATTCTTAGGGTTTCCTAGAAAACCCTCATGCATTCGGTGAAATGCCTGTCCATTCGTTACCTCGCCTAGCGCACAAACTATTAGGTCTACCGGCTTCATTTTTTGTATGGATATATGTTTTGCGTGTATAATGCAAGGAAAAAAAATGATAACTTCAAGAAAAATTTTCATCATAGCGTTACAATGCAAAAACAAGAAAAATGTAGACCTTTTGACACAAATTTTATCAAAATTGACTCAAGTTGGCTTAAAATCAACATTCAGGATCGAAAGTTTTCTGCAAGAGCGAAAAAATTTCTTTATAAACTCCTAGAGTCAACATTAAAAAAATTATTCACAAATTTAACTCAAACGCAACATACGGGATTAGCAATTTTCAAAAAAACAAAAAAAAAACGGAAAAATCTTAACCTCATCAGTTTCTACGAAATCCTTAAGTGAGGTCATTTTGGGTCAAAAGACCTACATTTTTCTTGTTCTCGCATAGTAATGCTACGACTAGCATTTAATTCAGGATCTTAAGTATTTTTCTCGCATTAGACACTGGAAACACGTCTTCATGCAAGGAATGAAGTCAGTAGACCTAATAGTTTTTGCGCTAGGCATTCTAAGAGGGTAATTTTGAGTAAAAAGGTGTAAATTTGCATGTTTTTGCGTAGCAGCACTATGCCGAGCATTAAGCTCAGGGTTGTCAGTATTTTTCCTCGCATCAGATACTTAAAACACATCTACGTACAAAAAACGAACTTCGTAGACGAAATAGTTTTTGCGCTAGGCGTACTAGCAGGTTCATTTTGAGTAAAAAAGCCTAAATCTGTA
This sequence comes from Andricus grossulariae, assembly GCA_011634705.1. Taxonomy (NCBI): domain Eukaryota; kingdom Metazoa; phylum Arthropoda; class Insecta; order Hymenoptera; family Cynipidae; genus Andricus; species Andricus grossulariae. Next base: position 27,630 of record JAABKJ010001599.1, read on the forward strand.
TGTATTCACGTAGCAACGCTATGATGAGCATTTTCCTCAGGGTTATCAGTATGTTTCCTCGCATTAGATACGCAAAACACATCTCCATGCATAAAATGAAGTCAGTAGACCTAATAGTATTTGCACTAGGCGTGGAAACTGATCGACAGCCATTTTACCGACTGCATAAGGATTTCCTACGAAACCCTAAAAAATGAGCTTATTGATACTCTTCCTTTATAATAGTAAAACTATTTTCTCATTTTTTGAGTATTTTAAGTACCGTAAATCAGGATGACTTTCGAGAAATCATTCATGACAAGTATCTTAACTATGCAAACTAATTTTTTACTTACAGGGGTAGCGGGTGGTGTATTTCGAAATAGCTAACGGAAAAAAGCAATTTTCTATTTTTTTGTCGACAAATTTAGGTCGCGTAGCGCTGTGGTATAACGTATTATACTATGCCTTGATTTGTAAAACCCCCGTTGAAACAGAGACCTACTCGCGTGTCCTCCTCACTGCTAGAAGTATCATTTAAGTCCTTTAGCATGAATATGTATACCGCCAGACGACTCTACTTCACTGGGTATGGACATGTGAAAATTTGTCTTTACTAAGGTGGGCTTAAAATCACTTTATGAAGTTAATCGCATTCAGTGATAACCCGTGGCTGCATCCGACTTTATTAGAAGTACTCGCATTTGCTTGGACGTTTGTCCAGAGGAGAAGAAAACTGCAGAAATGCATCTTCCCGAGTTCAACCGGTTTTCTGATAGTCGAGTTTGAAATTAGCCATTTGATGGACCAAATCATCAAGCGCAAACGATCCTTCTCGGCGTCAAACCTCTTCTTCGACATTAGTTAAACGTAGCGAATACGCAACCTGGTCGTACATCGTAAACGGTCACCCATCCGAGTGCTATCCGCGCTCTAAATGGTTTAAAATCCGTGACTGAGAAGTTCACAAAGTGTTCCTTTGTTGTACATTCTTGAATATTTTAATATCACAGTTTTGGTTGACTGATACTTTTGATTCTTTTGAAAGTCTAACAATAAATCAACATTATGCAATGATACAATAATAATTATTATATATATATATATATTTCTGTTTCACTTTCTGACATATGCAGGTGCCAAAATTGGGCAATGATCTACCGTAGCCTTTTTGAGTTTTGCGCCTATTCCTAATATATAAGTTGGGTGGACTGATGATATACAATACATGTTGGACTACTACTAGACCAAAGTTACGAACTTGTTCTTTCATATTTCATGAACCTAATAAAATAATAATACTCGCTGGTATGACAAAGATAAGTTACATTGAAGCTTGCACAGAATGTCGCATAATCCGCAGAATTCCGGCGCAAAATCTCGCCCAATAATTCATTTTTTCATCGCATAATTTGAAGATTCGCAAAACCAAACATGAAAAATTGTCTCTTCCGATGTTGATATAAAATATTATCAGACTTGCTCCAGATTTCATGATCACGATCATCATTTTGAGAATTGAAATAGTAGGAATTGTTCAAAAATTGCTTTTTCAATTAATAGTTTAAACATTTATGTATAATTGACATACGGTATAAAAAAAACGGCGATATTAAAATATTCAATAATGTACAACAAAGGAACACTTTGTGAACTTCTCATTTTCAATTACATTCATTAAAAAGAAATGTAAACATACTGCAATAAAATAATGAAGACGCTAGTTACTATTAAAATTATATGTTGAAAAGTCAGTTGCCCCCAAGCACCCCAACAGATATTTCGTATCTACGGTGCAGCGTACGTCACAGAGTAGCGATTCTTGCACGCGCCTACCACCACTCCCGCTCTCCAGGAGAATAAGTTGTGGAAGCGGAACATGTGGTCCCGGAGTAAATTTCCCCGGGTTGGGCATGTCTGTTTTAGTGGATGAGCTGAACTGAAAGCCTGGGAAACCTGGCCTGCTATGAAGGAGGCAACAGTCAGATTTTTGGAACTTTCAAATCAAAATGTTCCTCGAACTAATTTCAAATACGTTTGTCTTACTTGAATTGAACCCTGATTTACGGTTGTGATTAGAAACATCTTCTATTCTTCTCACTTATATATAATCATACATTAATTCTAACTAAATAATATTACTGACAAAGAACATCTTTCTTGCAGGTGCGATTTTAACCAGTACACTATGAATTATTTAAAAAGGATAAGAAAATGGAAGTTAGTAGAGCACCTGATTACGAGCGAGGAGACGGCACTTGGTAATCATCAAATGCTTATGGAGGAAATAGATGCCAATTGATCAACAAGTCATATTAAAACTGTTATATATGACGCATATGTAAATAAATTACAGTTTTGAAAAGTTTACGTTTTTTTCTTTAATATACGCATATGTAGCGTGCCAATAAGATAAAAAAATATTCACTCTTTCTGCACGGAGAGAAAACTCTGGGGTTTAGCGCAAGAGAGTTCAAGGTATGAACGCATGGACTATTTACCAGGCGCATATCGCAGACGTCTCTTGCTTTATTTTCTAAGATTTCATGAGTTTTAAGCAAGACATGCCCTATTGCCCTAAACGCACGAACGCTTATGCGAAGA